>VDFB02211070.1:0-16471 GCA_007258455.2 Sequoia sempervirens
TCTTTATTAGCTATTCCTTCTTCTTGTGTTGTCCCTTCAGCCTCTTGATGCTCAATTTCAACAACTTTGTCAAGTTCAACATCCTTTTCTTATATGTCTTCTCCTTCTTTATCTTTATCTTCCTTTGGAGGTATTTCTTCATGTTGCAGACCCTCATCTTGGCTAGTTTACGGAGGCTCATCAGTCTTTCCTCCATCAACATATGTATCAGCTTTCCCTTCCTGAGAGCGATGGTCCTCTGGGTTTTCCTCCTCATCCTTATATGTTCTTTGGGTTGTTCTTCTTTAGGCTCTTGGTCTAATGTCTCAACATCATAATAGGAATCAAATTTTCTTGCATCCCTATCCTCAAGTATTTGTTTCCCTTCTTCATTAAAGGCTACTCTATCTAGATCAATCCTTATTCCTCCCTCTAGATGCTTGAAGTAGTCATCTCGATTAGAGTCCTCTGGCTCTTCAGCAATATCCATTGTTACTTCTTCAGATTACTTTGTGCTCAGCCTCTCCATTTCTTTAGAAATTTCCATTGTTGCCTCCATTTTAGGTGGCTTAGTAGGAGGTGGAGGGAGAGGCAAGGTAGCAACAAGCTAGGCCATTAGTGTTTTGACTTCAGGATTAAGGATTACCTCAAAGAGCTAGGATGGCACATTCTGCAAATATGGAGTGAAGGCATGTGGTAAGGAGAGGGGTGCCATAGAGGTTGTTGGTAGAGAAGGTGATAGAGTAGAAAGAGTTGGTAGTGGATATAGTAGTGAGGAAGACGAGAGTGGGGAAGTGGTGGAAGAAGAAGAATCCAGAACCGCCATGGGAACATTCAGGGAAGTGGAGGTGAGGTGGAAATGGATGTCCACAACTAGTGGAGATGAAACATGCAGCAATTGAGGAGTGGAAGGGGATGGTGCAACAACAATGGTTGATGCGAGAGTGGAGGTGGTGGGTGGTGGTGATTGCGATCATTCAGTTTCTTCCTCTTTGTGAGGGGATCCTCCCTCTTGGATGGTGGGAATTTCAAGAACAAATATTCCTACCCTCTTCAGATTCTTTAGCAGCCTCTACCCCTCTATTGACTTCCTAATGTAAAATTTATGTTTTGGCTATTGCTCGGAGGTGTCTTTCCTCTTTCTTGATCTGGTGATAGGTGGAGACTTAGGAGACTCACCTAATGATCCCACAGTGGCACCACTATCTGTTTCACTTTCCTTCTCATCTTCGAGCACCCATAAGTCAATTCGACACCTTGCTCCTATAGCTAGGTGATTTGGTCATCTAGCCGCTCCCTAGTTCTTTACTTTATAGGATGGGTAACAATGTCTAGGTATGTGACCTCCGGCTCATTCTAGTCAATTACTATAAATGACACATTTATTAGAGCATTGTACTTTCATCAAGAATATTGTTTTCTTCAAAAATTTGATCTAGGACCAGGTACAAATTGATGGCATTCACAAATTGGGCGGTCATCCTCATATGATGCTGCTTATTGACCTTGCAGTCATCGTCATAGTTTTCCCAAAAATATTTTATGTGTCTGATGAGAATACTACCTTCCAACCAGCTTCTTTAATTTTCTAAGAGGGTCCTTGAGCCTCCTCTCTCTATGTGTAGCTCTAGGTTGTATTCTACAAGCTCCTTTTCTAAGTTCTCAGTGCATGGGGTAGAAGGGCAGGAATACATCTGTTGCTCAAATGTAAGGGGATATGGGACCCTGACACAATGCTTATTATGCAACAAAGTGTGGGAAGTCTACAACTACTGAGTAAGCTCTAGCAAGATGATTCTATCATTGGGGTAGCGAGGCAACTAATACAGGCACCTCAAGAATCCTTTTGTTTTGATATATGTAAACTTAGGGAGCTAGATGAACCAGTACCCAAAACCTTTTACCACTTCCTTGGCATTGTGTGGCATTCTTTTATGGTAATCTCCTAACAAAGTGTCAACGATGTGCCTAATGAAGGTATTGTTGACTCTCTTATAATCTTTCTTGAAGTTTCAGTACTAAGGTTGAGGGTAGTAATAATATACCCTAAGTTGTGCCTTCTTTGTTCCTAGTGTGCCAATATAGTCTAACCCTTTATATGGGAAATTTACTACTAAGAGGTAAACCAGATAGGTCATGTAGAATTCTAAGGTCTTCTTTACTGCAACAAATTGACCGTGCAAATCCTCACTTATCATTTTGGCCCAATGGAACTTAGCGATGCCTCGGATGATTTCCTCTACAAAGTAAAACATCCACTCCTCAAAGATTGAGGAAGTGGGGAGGCCCATTACCCTACTTAGAAGCATCACTAAGTCATTGGATTCTTCCACAAAGTCTCTTTTGTATAGCTTTTTGGGCACCTTCTTAGTGTTTCCCCTCTTATCTAGCAACCATGTTTGATTGATCATCCTTTTGTAGCTGGTGGGGTCTTTTGCCATACTTTTGAGGCGAACTCCTCGTCAACTACCTCCATTTTATCAAAATGTGAGATGCCAAATGTTTTCCCAATAGACTAGGGAGACAAGTCCACTAGTACTCTTCCATCTCTGGTGACTATCTTTCTAGTTTAGGCATGATAGCACTCCTAGCAAGCAAAAACCAATTCTAGAGCAACTAGAGTAGGGGGAAAGCCTACTTCCTTTACAATTCCACTCTTCTTGATTCTCAAGGCTTCCTCTATTTTAGGGTCTACCATGACCCTGTATCTGAATTCGTCAATACTAACATGCCCCAAGTCTATATCTATCACCTTATTCCAGTTAGAGGTATTTTTTGAGGTGCATTCGACCCCATGGAACCTATACTTCATTTTTTCTTTCTCCTCTTTTCCTTTCAGAGTCTTTGTTGGTTTCTTTCCTTTGTCAGTTTTATCCGTTGGTTTCTCCACTAGCTCCATAAATTTTGCACACTCAATCTAAGTTAGTGAAGCCTACTAACACAATCTGTGAGGAATGTCATATGGGTAAACAAACTAGAGTCTCTTTCCAGAGCAAATAATTTCATTCAAATGATTTGCTAGAGCTGCTACACACTGACCTTTGTGGTCCCTCCAGAGTTAGAAGTATTCACGAAGAAAGGTACTTTATGTTGATTATTGATGATTACTCTAGAATGATATGGGTTTCTTTCTTGAGAGAAAAATGTGAAGCATTGGAAAAGTTCAAAAGTTTTAAGGCTATGGCAGAAAATGAGAAAGGTCTAAAAATAAAGTGCCTGAGAGCTGATAGAGGTGGTGAGTTCATCTCTAGGGAGTTCAACTCTTTTTGTGAAGAGCATGGAATTAAAAGACAGTTATTTGCTCCCTGAATCCCTCAACAAAATGGAGTTGTAGAGAAAGAATAGAACAAGTCTGGATGCTTCCAGAACAATGATGATGGAAGGAAATGTGTCTCAGATGTACTGGAGTGAAGCGGTAAGCACTAATGTGTATACCTTGAAGCGGGTAAATATTAATGGCGATTTTGGTAAGACCCCTTTTGAGTTATGGTTTGGTTACAAGCCTACTGTTAAATATTTCAAGATCTTTGGAAGTAAGTGTTATATCAAGAGAGATGATGATATAGGAAAGTTTGATGCAAGAAGTGATCAGGGGATTTTCCTAGGTTACTCCACTAAAATCAAGGCCTACCAGTGCTATAACAAAAGACTAAGAAAGATGGTTGAAAGTGTAAATTTCAAAGTTGTGAGGACTCTGTCAAATCATCCAGGCATTGTGGTTATGATTCTAATGAAGACAATACTAGCAAAGGGAAGAATTCTCAGACACAGAATCTACTTTAGATTGTTCCATATATTCTGGTAAAGTAACCTCAATTTTTTCTGGTAAATCAAGTCAGTTAGGAAACACAGACAAGTGCAAGTGTAGAAGAAAGATCAAAAGAATCAGAAGTTGAAGAATGTCCCAAAACTCCAAGGTATGTAAAGCTAAATCATTATGAAAATCAAATCACAGGAGACAAGAATAAAGGAGTGCAAACTAGAAGAAATATTGCAGAAGAATTTTGTCTAATTTCCAAGATTGAGCCTAGAAATGTCACTGAAGCTTGTCAAGATGAACACTGGTTGGAAGCTATGAAGGAAGAGCTAACATAGATTGAAAATAATGACACATGGATACTGGTTCCTAGGCATAAAGAAAAAAATTTGATTGGTAATAAATGGGTGTTTAGGAACAAGCTAAATGAATGAGGTGAAGTGGTCCAAAATAAAGCAAGACTAGTATGTAAAGGGTATTCTCAAATGGAAGGTATTGATTTTGAAGAAACTTTTTCCCTTATTGCCAGAATTAAGGTTGTAAGGTTATTTCTTGCTTATACTCCATACAAGGACTACAAAGTCTATTAGATGGATGTAAAGTTAGCATTTCTGAATGGAGAACTAGAAGAAGTATACATTGAATAGCTAGATGGATTTCAGCTAACTCACAAGGAAGATATAGTCTGTTGATTAAACAAAGCTTTAATATATGGAATCAAGCAAGCCCCTAGAGCCTGGTATGCTAGATTGGACAAATATTTATTGAAGCTTGGATTCACTAAAGGTACTGTTGATAGCAACCTATATTTCAAATTGGATCATGATAAAGAGTTAATTATACAAGTTTTTGTTGATGACATCATTTTTGGAGGAGATGACAATCTATGTATGAAGTTTCTTGATGAGGTGAAGGATGAATTTGAGATGAGTATGATTGGAGAGATGAAGTTCTTATGGATTTAAAGTTACTTCCCGCTTAGACAAGGGGATCTTTGCTATCTTAGTCCAAATATGTGAGAGAGAACTGCTTAAAGTTTTGAATGGCTGATCAAAACCTCGCTATAATTCCCCATGGTGATTGGATGTAAGTTGACTCAGAATGATGACTCTCCTAAGGCAAATCAAACTAGATATAGGTCAATGATCAGTGGATTTCTCTACTTGGCTTAGACTAGACTGGATATTATGAATGTTGTATGTATGGTCGCTAGATTTCAAGCTGATCCAAAGAATCACTTGGTGATCATTAAGAGAATCTTCTCGATATCCAAAAGGAACAAATTTTGACTTTGACTTTGGTATCCAAAGTTGATGATGATCTCACTTCGAGTGCATATATTGATGCATTGGGCTTGCGATGATGACAAGAAAAGTATTAGTGGTGGTGCTTTCTTCCTAGGGAAGAAGTTGGTGTCCTGGTTGATAAAAAAGAAGAATTCCATTTCTCTATCCACTGCTGAAGTAGAATACATTACTGCTACAAATAACTATACTCAAGTGATATGGATGTGAAATAGATGTTGGAAGATATCAAAGTAGTATATGATGAGCCTATTTCCATATATTGTGACAACTCAAGTGCAATAAAAATATCAAAGAATCTAGTGCTACACTCTAAGACCAAACATTTATCAATCAAGCTCTCTTTACTTCTTAAGGGAGAAAGTGGAATGAGAAAGCAGTCGATTGGAATTATGTGCCCAAATTTCAAAGAATAGGATTGCGATATATTTTACTTCAACTTTTAATAAGCTGAAGGCTACTTTTGAAGTATCCTCGTGAGGAATGTTAGGGTAATCACCCTCCCGATAGCGAACCAAGCGATTTAATTTACTTGCATCAATTAGCGGAGCCTACATTGCTATATTTCCGATCCGATTGATGTTTTGTGGATGCTACTCAAGGAGAAGGCCAAGCGTGTAGATATGTGGTTTTAGAGCATGCATTTGGAAAGGTCGATGGTTACCTTTTCCATTGATGTCAAAGGGGAGAAGTACTGTAAAATATTTCATGGAGAAGAACCTTTGTGGGGAGAAGATAAAGCTAAGAAGAAGAGTCGCTGGGTTGATGGTATTTTCACATCAAGGTTTTGGTAACTGCAAAGGGGGGAGATTTTGATGTTGTGGATGTGTTGTTGATATGTGATTTCCATTGATGTCAACACTAGTAGTATCGGTTGTATCAGCTTGTTGTATATGTCGAGATATTGAAAAAATTGTAAAAGAAAGTGTTCTAGGTTCTTAGTGGAATTGTGCAGATCATGAAGGTGTTTTGTTCTCTACATTGAAGATCAGTTGGTGTGGATCAAAGGGATTATTTTTGAGTATATCTAGATCATCTACCAAAATTTTCAAAGGTCCGCATGAAGTTTTGAGTGTGTTGTGGTTCATCGTTTTGTGGTCTCTATTAGTGTTCCGAATAAAGATTGTGTGATTCCGTTATCTTGTTGTGGATGTTTCTCCTCTGTTTCTTGGTGCTGTTGGATGTCTATAGATCATTCTATATATTTGTCGTGATGTCCACATTAATCAAAGAGCCCGTGGTTGAAGATCTTTTCTTGCGCATGTTTAGTTTTTCATATTCCTGACCGACATGTTGGTGGTAGTGTGTTGTGGATCTTCATGGTGAAATTAATTAAAGTATTTCTATGTTGGAGATGTTAATTTGGGTCTCCACTATGTTGTTTCTAACCTTGGTGGATTTGCATTAAAAAACTTTACTAAATTTGGGCCGACATTGCAAATATGTTTTATTTTCCTAGTCAATTCAAGCCGCGATGAAATCTCATGTAGTGTATATATATGATTATTTCATCAAGGAAAGATGTGCTTCATATGCTAATATTTCTCCTATGTGTATGTACAAATATCATTTGGATAATAGAGTACAGAAAGTGTGAAGGAGATTGAGCAAAGTGTGAATAAGGTTTTGTTGATGGTAAGCTCAAGACAAAGAACAACTCCTGCATGTATTACAAAACTTATCTCTCTTCTTGAAAGGTTATTTCCAACAATAAATCACTGAAAATCACCCCAAGGTCTCTCTGGTGTTAGGTCATAACAATGCATAAAACAACTCAGATGAAATGTGAAATTGCTGGTAATCACAATCGGACCTTACTACAAGCAAACTAAACCTTTTCAATTTACCAGATCTAACAATATGATGATCTTGAATCCTAAATCTAACCGAATAATAAAGAAATTGCAAAAGATAGGGATGCAGGGAAGGTAATAAAATCTAAATTACTGAACAGACAAGCAATGCAAATGACATATATTTGGAATGGACCTATCTCAAATAACCAATTCCTGTTCGACCCACAAGGCAATCTTTACAAGAACAGTGCAATCTTCTGAGGAGTATAAATTTTCAAATCATAGACTTGCATCTACAACCGAACTCAAGCACATTTGAATATATATGGTCCAGGTTGACTTCACCAGCCTACTACAATCAGATAGTTACTGGGAGTATAGACCAAAGATAGCTACCAACATTCCAAATATGAAATCATATACACCCTTTATCCAACTAAACTAATTTATTTCTGAATAATAAACCCTAGATCTTCAAGCAATGTAAAAGATAGAACAAAAGAACCATGCAAGATGAGGTAACACAAAGGATTTCACCAGGAAAACCACAATGCCTTCAATTGTATTAATCATCAAATGCTGCAACAATTCAACTGTTCTGAATATGATATCTGCTTTAAGAAATTCTAAAACTCTAACTATTGCCCTTGCTAATCTCTACTATCAAAATCTTCTGAACTGTCCCTTACAATAAGGCAAAAATGCCTATTTATCAAATTTTTTAGAACATGTCGGCCCAGCCAAACATTTTACAAAAAATAAAAACCGCCAAAATAGGTCGGCCAAGGAAACAAACTAAGGCACACATTTAATGCCATCATCCAAGTCGGCCAAGGCACAATCCCCAAGGAAATCCGGTCCAATGCATGCCCTATAATAATAGGGAAGCACAAATCTCGAGATAAACATTAACCGCTGCTTCCTTTGTCCTTTCTCCGCGCTGGTGACCCTTGGACCTTCAAGAAAACTCCCTCCAGCTCAGCAATGGGTGGCAATGGCAAAACCTTGAGCCGGCATTTAATTGACTCAATCCCATCATTGGACCGCTCAATGGTCCCCTTCCAATCCTTTTTGCTGGTCAGGTATCTATCTATTATTGCCAAATATGTAGCCGCATCATCAAGCATATGGCCAGTGACAACCTCATCAGAATCTGGGGCATAAACCTCATGCCACCATTCCTTCAATTGATCCAAACTCAGGTACTTGCGAGCCATCTTATTCCTCCCTGTCATCACTTCAAAAAACGCAATGCAACCATCATAGATTGCAGTAAGGTCGGCATCAATGGCTTTTCTTCGTTTCTTTATCTTTTTCAGGGCTCCCTGCCTGATCTGTAATGCTTCGAACCATTCCCATGGTTCATCCAACCTGGAATAGGGAAGAATTCCATCCTTGCCCAATTGTTCCCTGCCATGCCCCAGAATAATCTTTGTCTTCTGCAACAGAGAATCGACATCATTCATATCCTGAGAAAGGATGCTTTCCATCAGCTCTTTTCCTTGGACTGCATCCTTGCCAACTGACAGGATCTCCTTAATAGCTTCATCCCCTTGTGTCTGAACACTCATCAACCAGTCCATGGCAGCTTGTGTGGAAGCCTTCATCTTCTCTATGCCAGAAATTGTTTCCTTCGGCAGAAATCCGGGAGTAGAAGAGGAGGACGGATGGAGGGACTGTAGAGGTTTCATGACCTCTTCTAAGCTTTTCCTCAACCTTTCATTTTCCCTTTTCAATTCTCTCTTTGTCTGAGTCTCCTTCTTCAATCTATCCAGAATCACAGCACTTGACCCCTCGAATTCCTCAATGTCTTGTTCTAGGGAAGTTGGCCCAAGGTTAATGGTTTGGACACTGTAATCCTGGCCTACTACCTCTTCTCTTGTTTTATCTGCAACAGGGGTGGCGATGTGGACTACACGGTTATGCACCTCATCCCTTTCCACCCGGGAAATTATCCTAGCAGCCTTCTTCTTTTTTCCCTTTCCAATCTGAGATAACATTGCATCCCAGTCGAGAGGAGTGTCCTCCACTATCACCTGTTTCTTCCTTGCTATTTCTTTTTCTAACCAGTCCGGGGCTATAGGGTCCGTCCGGATTCCTTCTGTGTCAGTTTTCCCCGGGTCCTCTGTGGCTTTCTCCTCTTCTGCTACCGCCACCTCGACTTTTTCTTCTTCTGTTGCCTTGTCATCATCTTTCTCTGGAGGTTGTTCACCTTGGTCCGTCTCCTCAAATCCCAACTCAGGAAGCACCGGCGATGGAGTTCCAGCGGGGATGATTTTCTCTGGTTCTGGAGATCCGCGGCCCTTCTCACTCTCCGGAGAGTCCTCGTACTGTACCAAAGGGGAAGTGTGCCTTTCTTCTGTCTCTACCTCGAGCCCGGCAGCCTCACTGAATAATGCCCCTTCCTCAAACGGCTCTGCTTCTCCGCTGATTTCCTGCTCATCCGGATTTACCGGTTCTGTTACACCCTGTGGAGGAGAGACAGGCTTGTCCTGCTCAGTGGCTGGCGATATTGGAGAAGAAACCTTTGGCTGTGCAACATCCTTTGGGGACGGAGTTCTGGATCTTCTGGTGTATACTTTGGTCTTCTCCCCTCCGGAACTTTCTACATCCACAACCGGAGGCTCATCTTCCGAAGTCGTTTGGCCTTTCTTTTTCGCCACCCTTGTAGTTCTGGCCTTCTTGGGCGGTGGAGGAACATCTTCCTCCTCAGCTTTCTCCACCTCCTCCTCGTCCGAGGACCTGCTGATAGTCAGGGTCTTCCACCTGCGTTTGCCGATAGGTTTCCTTTTTGCTGCAGGTTGAGTCCCCTTAGGGCTTCTGACCTTGATTTTGAAAGGAGAGGCCTTGGCTGTTTTCCCTTTGGGGTCCTCTTCCCCGGATTCCTCTGAAGTGGACATGGGGTTGAGATTCCCCATCAGGTCGAAAGTGAGGGGAACATCGGCATTTTCCAACACCCAGACCTCATGTTGGATCCAAGCAAAGGTATATTTTAGCACCGGAGCCATTAAGTCCTCCAACTCTGTCACCTCAGGCTCATTCCAGTCAATATCCGCTACTGACCTATCCTTGATGGGTTCATAGACATGGTCCTGGACCAGTTTTCCATCATCCTCCAGCTGATCTGGAATCAGCTTCACATTGTACTACCTAATTGCCTCTACTGGCAGCCGGGAATACCTTTTCCTTCGTGCATCAAGGTCATCCTTGATGTTGACCCAGTAGTCCTCCAAGTCCTCCTTGTGCCTGTATTCCCGGGTAGCCCTTTTCTGTGCCCCTCCGGTGATGTCAAAATTCATTCTCTTTGAATGGAAAGAGAATCCATAGGCGGCCAATTCCTCACCTGCAGTGTGAGCTGATTGAATGGAAGGACACATCACATCCACGCCAATCCCAAGAGGGAAGTCACCTCCAAAACCAGTTTTATGTTTCTCCCTCTTCACCACCGTGTCGAACTCACAAATTTGTCTTACGACCTCCAGTAGCACTATGTGGTCAGTGGGATACCTGGGCAATCTGTAGGGAGCAACGGGGCATCCATCAATCCGAAGATAAGTGAAAGTGGGGAACTGGATGAACCAGGCCCCATAATTCTTAATCAACCCCCTAGCCCCATCGGACAATCTGATGTGCTCCGCATTCTGAAGGGTCCGGGTAATGTGCATAGTGAAGGCATCATTGGCCCTCCTATAATCTTCGTGCCCGAGGTGCAATTCCGGATAGACCTCATAGATAATGTCCTGTCCAATAGTTCCTGCCGGAGTAAGTCCCTTGTAGGGATAGGAGATGGCCAGTATATATATAACGAAGGAGGACATAGTAAACTTCTTTCCTTCCAAAACATTCCTCAGTTGCCTATCTATTTCTGCACTGATAAGTCCTGCCCAGTGGTAATTCGTTCCTTGGCCTATCTTGGTGATCACATGGACCATCCAACTTTTCAATACCCCGGCAGTTTTGAGTCCGGCCACCCTGCTCAACAGTGTGATGGCATCATAAATATCTGGCCTGAACTTCACCCTGTGCAACTGTTTGGGCAATTTAGAGTGGTGAGACTTGGGCTTCTCAAGCCATGAGTTGATAAGCTATTGAGCCTTGACTGGCTCGTTCTCATAATACGTGCGAGCAGTGTCAATGTTTAGGGCGCAGACCGAGGGGAGATCCGGCATGCTGAAAGCTCGGGCAATGGAGGCTGGACTGAAATTTTCCAACACCCGTCCCTCAGTACTAACTACCATCTGTGTGTCAAAGGTGTACTGCCTAGCACACTCCAAAATCAGCTCGTAACACTGGACTACTGGAGGGAACCCTGCCACGTGTACCAACCCTGAGTTCATCATCCCTTGCCTCAATGCTGATTGGTCCTTCTCAGTTGTTCTCTGTTTGAATTCTTCGTAACGCCAGGCACCAACGTTGGTATCGGACACATCTGCCCACACGGAGGATATCTTACTCTCTGGGACCTGACTCCTCATGTCTAATCTCAATTTTTCTGTCTCGGAAACTGCAGATGCCCCCGCACCACCTTTGGACTTCCCAGCAGCAGCTTTGCTTGATTCAGCCTGCACATCCAAGAATTATTATTAGAATTTAATTATTAAGCTCATATCCATCCAAAAGGTTAGCATACATCATACAAATCCATTAAAACCAAATGCCAATTGCCAATCTTCCGAGATTCGGAGAAATCAAATAATCCGGGAAAATCGTATAATCTGGGAAAATACATTCGGGGCGGAATTCCGGAGAAATCCGACCCAGACGGACTCCTGCCACCAAAGCACTATTAGCCATGTAAATCATTAATATGCTCGGAAATCAAAGGAAAATCATCAATTTTACTCTTTGGCAATCAAGAAATAGGCATTAACAATCACTCCATCAATTCCCTCATCGAAATATACAAAGGAATGCAATCAGACAGGAAATCCAGAAAAATCCGAATGGGACGGACTTTCGCGGACAGCATCAAATGCACCGGAAATTAACCCTGTCCGCGGAATAAAAGGAAACCGGGAAAATCCGGGAGACCAGAAATTCCGCGACAGCCTCGGAAACCCGAAAAATGGCAAAACGTGCACCAAAACAGGAGTGACCACAAGATCTTCAATATCAAAGCTCGAATGAACCCAAAACCGACGACAATCACCAGACTCGAATATGCAAAGAGGGTCCAACACTCAGAAGCACTCAAAGGAAGGATCCCATACTAAAATGACGATGCCCTAAATCGAACAACCACATATCCGCCATTAAAACCAGAGCAAGCTTTTAGGGTTAAAATATCAGTTCGGGATTTACCTAAAAGCCCTCTAATCCTCACAGGACGGGGAAGCCAACATAAAACGAGGCGAAAGTCATTCAAACACAAGATCAAATCATCGCTTTAACCGAAACACCAAGAAAACCCTAAATTCGCATGGTAACACATCCCGCACCCAAAACAATTAAGCAACACGACCCAGAATTCCGTCTAAAGTGTAAATATGCAATCAAGCGGATAAACGGAACTCATAGGGCACGAGAGATGGGCTTCAAATAAAAAAAATGGATCAAACCGACTGAATAAATACGACACCCAAAGTCAAAACATGAGCCGACCCCAAAATTCAACAATGCCCAGTACAAGAAAACCCCAAATCACCATGCAAGCTAACGGAAGGGCGACGAATACATACCATGGATCAAGACGAGCAGAAATCGAGCTTAGAAAATCAATCCACGTGACAACACGTCCAAGCAACGAGATACTGGCAGCAACACTCAAGCAATCCACGCGCAAACAAACCAAGATCAAACCTCAAAGCTCAAACGAAAGTTCTGAATCGCCAGAGCAGAAAACAAGGAAGCAATCGAAGTTGGAATGAATCTGAAAATGCCCTAAATTCGCCCTTATACCCGTCTGAATTCAGTGCACCCGGCCATTAATCTTGTGAAAAGGCGTTTCGACAAGTCAAACCCAGGTGCCGTGTTCGAATCGGAGAATCTTGTGAGACACGGTTGTGGAAATCTGGCAGGAAATCGGGGAAGAATCGAGATTTTAGCCAGTCAGGGAAAATCCATTTGGAAGCGGAAAATCACGAACTAGGAAAAAACCGAAGTCGGAGAATCCCAAACCCAAAGAAGGCGGACAAAGTAGGGCGAATGCTGACCGAAGAAATCGGATCCGGTGAAAACTGGGGACTTGGCGCTTTCAATTTCAATCAATTACAGCCCCGAGGAAGGCAAAATTGACAAAACCAACGCGTAAAGACTGAAATGATAAATCCAATAAAATCAAAGGTCAAAGACACAAAAGAGAAAGGGGGTCCCCCACTCCAAGTGGGGCGTGTGTGCAAAAACTGCACAACAAATGGCGACTCTGCTGGGGAAATGCTCCTGAGCATTTCGATGACAAACTGGAATCAAGAACCCAGAACTCTGATTTCAACTCAAGTACCCAGCCGTCACCCTAAGTTAAAGCAAAGAAACTCCCAGACATTCAGACATTCCTATACCAGGGTCCAAGTGTGTGCAGGTGCATATATTACCTACCTTCAGTTGCAAAGAACCAGACTTGGTAGCGAGGCGGAGCTCACGTAAAAGATTAAAGCCCTAAAAGTAACTGGATAGAGGCCACCATTGCGGTCGGTTCATAGCCCGATGAGGTTATGCGGCTGATCTCAGAACAAGCTCTGCCCGGCCGATATAGCGGCGAGATATTAGTCCCCGATGAGTTGGTCGAACCTCAAGGTGCACCGCGTATGTTTTGAACTTTGCTTCTTCTCACACTGCTCTTGCCACTTTTACGAATATTTCTTTTTACTCAACTTATTCAACCTGTGAACAGTGAAGTTCACACTCAGGGCTGAGAACCACAGTGGCACTAGAGCAGAAAAAGATTTTTCACTTGTCCAGACCTTATAAGGGCCTTTTACGACTTCAGGTATATTTAAAGATTAAAGGTATAAGACCCCAATACATTCCTGTGCAGAGTGACCAGAAAATCTTCGCCTTACCACAAGGACAAGTGACATAGGTAACGGAATTCATACCATAACATTCTGGAAAAAAGATTAAAGTTTGTAAGGGAAATATCAGAGACATTGGACCTGCTTGGTCACCATTATCATACAGATGCACCCACAATCCCACAAGGAGATAAGACCAAAATCAAGAGCAACGCAAAGCAAAACAAACAAACCAAAGTAGACCTACTTTAACCAAACAAAGCCAACAAAGCGAAAGGGAAACCCACCCGAACCGAAACAAACAAACAAGCAAAGAAAGCAACCTAACTAACTATTTACAGGGCAAGGAGCTGAGAATAGCTCAAGACTGGAAATAATGTTTAAGATACTGCCCATTAACAGGCAGTGGCATGTCCTCTCCCGTGAGAGTCCTCAGACGGAAGGCATTATCTCCCAGAATTTCAGCAATCTGGTAAGGACCAAGCCATAATCTATCAAACTTACCAAGGCTACCCTTCTGATCATGCGGCTTATCCCAATACAGAACAAGGTCAGAAATCCTAAAGGCTTTGACCTTAGCTCTCCTGTCAAACCATCGCTTGACTACCCCCTGATGTTTAACGAATCTTTCAAGGGCATTATCCCGTTTTACCTCAAGATGTAACAATTCAGCTAACCTCGCTTCCCTTCTATCCCCTTCGTCATAAAACCGGTTGATAAACTGCAGAGTTGGGATTTTGAGCTGGATAGGGAAAACTGGTTCCAGACCGTACACTAAATGATAAGGAGAGGTACCAATGGAGGACTTAACCCGAGTACGATCGGCCCAAAGAGCAAACCTAAGCTGGGTATGCCAATCCTTTGGGTTCCTCTCTAACAGTTTTCGGATAACAGTCAATAGGTTCTTATTAGAGGATTCAGCTAGACCATTCCCCTGGGGATAATAATTAGATGCAAACTTAACAACAATGCCATGATCAAAAGCCCAGTTTGAGAATTTCAAAGATGCAAAGGCAGGACCATTATCACACACAACAGCGAAAGGACATCCAAACCGATTGAGAATGGCAGATTCTAAGAAATCGATTACTACTTCTGATGTACACTGCCTACAAGCAAATGCTTTGGTCCACCTTGTAAAATAATCAGTAATGGTGAGAATATACCTGTGTCCAGCAGAAGATGGTGGGTTGATGGGGCCGATGAAATCCATACCCCATTGAGCAAAAGGTTTTACCTCAATAACAGACTGGAGCGGGAGCGCTGCACACCTTTCCCGTGTCGCTGCAGCTTGACAAGTGTGACAGGTCCGAACATGATGATGAACATCCTTGAATAGTGTAGGCCAGTAGTATCCCGCCCGTAAAATCTGGTTCGTAGTAGCAATAGCAGAACCGTGACCGGTGCCATATTTCTCATGAAACTCACTTATTACTCTTTCTGCTTCCTGTTTTCCAAGGCATCTTAAGTAAATACCTTCGTGATTCTTCTTGTATAGGACGGCTCCTTTCAGCATGAAACCATCACTTTTCAGTCTTAAGGCCCGCCTCTGTACTGCATTTAAACGATCAGGAGCTCGCTGATTCAGCAAATAATAAACTATATCGTCATACCAACCATCCGGTGAAACCGCTCCAACGTCATAATTACAGACAGACAATTCAGGACCTATCTCTGCCATGGTCTGGGTGAGTCCCTGTCCTCTTACCAGCCTCATGGGCTGGATCTCAATGTCATACTCCTGTAGCATGGTTACCCATTTAGCTCTGCGCTCCCCTAACTCATTCTGCATCAGCAATAACTTAACTGCAGAATCAGGAACAATTGCAAACACCTTGTTTCTAAGGATATAGTGCCTAAATTTCTTTACTGCTCGAACAAGGGCATATGCCTACTTCTCCACACATGGGTATTTCAACTCAGCATCCTTCAATGGCGCGCTCATGAAAGCGATGGGATGCTCATTCCCCTCATCAGACTTTTGTGTCAGCATTCCAACACATGAGTGGTCTGAAGCAAAGGAATAAATATAGAACGGTTTACTATAGTCTGGACTCACCAACACTGGAGCGTCAGCAATGGCTCTCTTAATCTCTGCAAAGGACTGCTTTGCTTCTGTGGTCCACTCTATCTTGGCATCTTGTTTTAACATGGCATTTAGTGGCTTGACAATCTCAGCAAATCCCGTGATGAATTTCCTGACAAAATTAATCTTACCAAAGAAAGACTTCATCTCTTTCTTGCTGGCAGGCGGCTGAATTCTTAGGATGGCTTCCACCCTCTCTGGATCTATAGCAATGCCCTTTTCTGATATCACATGGCCCAGCAGTTTGCCTTCTGTAACTCCGAAGATACACTTCTTGGGATTCAAAGAGATGCCGAATTCCCTGCACTTCTGGAACACCTTACGCAGATCTGAGATATGATCCCCTCTGTTTTTGGAGAAAACAGTCAGATCATCCATGTAAATGATAATGCACTTTCCTATGATGTCCTTGAAAGCGATATCCATAGCTCGTTGAAACGTGGCTCCTGCATTAATAAGCCCGAATGGCATCCTCCTGTAGGCGAAAGTTCCCCACTTGGTTGTAAAGGCAGTCTTGTGCCTGTCCTCATACTGGACCATCACCTGATTATATCCTGAATAGCCGTCCAGGAAGGACATCATCTGCGATCCATTAACCA
>VDFB02211072.1:0-17816 GCA_007258455.2 Sequoia sempervirens
CATGGTATTGAACACATTAACACAAACATGGTGTTCCAGGGCTAGTTTGTTAATTGTCTTTGATTAATAGTTTAAATGCACACAAGGCTTATTGCAATCATTTTATTTTATTTTTCGTTGACTTGCTATGTACTTAAAGGCTAACCAGCAATTACCTAATTATTTAGATATGGAACAATACAAGGATGAATGATCTGCTAACTGAATGGGGTCATTTTACTTCAACTACCTAGCACTTATTCTTAATTGTTTAATGCAATGACATGCAACCAAAACTCAGAACAGTTAGCATCTACTCAAACCCATGCATAGATACATATTGAAATGACTACATGGGCCTAGGGAATGAATATTTATGGGTCCTCTACATGATAGCAATGAATCCTATAAATTTGCATATATGCATCAAAGCACATAGCTATCAATGAGGCTATGCATTTTCATTTTCACAAGCACTTTAAAACAATTACGAATCACAAAGCCACTCCCATGGGTTCCCAAAATAGATAAATGCCAATTTACCAATATGAAATATAACTCACAAAATTGAGTTCATATATCTTTAAAAGCAATATGCACAACAACCACAATATGACTGGATGGCTAGCAAGCGCCATCCATAGAAAAAGCATTTAAAGAAAATGCAACAGTAATCTATTATATACACACATACATACATGGACACATAGATACATGCATCCATATATGCATAATTACATGTACACGTATATACATGGAAACCTAGATGCATGGATGCATACAAAGACTATTTTTAATGGGATTATTGAAGAGTTAACTTGCTTTCTATATGATTCCATATTTTGCACATGTGCCTATGATGACAATAACCATAATATTTGACAGTATTCCTCTATCCTTGATGACAGTTCAATGGTTCCAAAGCTCTCTTTATAGGACAATTGTACATTGCCTACAAGACTCAGATGGATCCTTTGTATTTCAAGGAAAGATCTAGATCAATAACACTTAAACTGATCTAAACTATGATTTTACAATCAAAGTATCCAAATGCATTGCAAGAGTGCGAAACCCAACTTCCATTTAAGATGTACAATGAGAATAAACAAAAGGGAAAATGCATTTGCTTTAAAGTCTGTACAACAATTTCAACAGGTTGTCTAGCCATTGTCCAAGATATGGTTTTCTATTAGCATAGTTCTTCAACCTTCTTTAGGTCTAACTTCTACTTTGTTAATTGACTTTGATTGAAAGGTCAACATGTGAAATGTGGCCAAGGATAATTATAGTTAACTGTACGTTGCCTCCAAGATTTAGATGGATCCTTGGTATTTCAAGGGAAGGTTTGAATCGATAACACATAAAATGATCTAAACTATGATTTTACAATCAAAGTATCCAAATGCATTGTAACAATGCAAATCCCAACTACCACTTAAGATGTACAATGAAATCTAGAAGAAGGAAAAATGCATTTGCTTCAAAGTTTTTAAACCAATTTGAACAAATTGTCTAGCCATTGTCCTAAATCTATTTTTCTAGCAGCATAGTCCTTGAACCTTCTGCAGGTCTAACTGCTACTTTGTTAATTGACTTTGATTGAAAGGACAAAATGTGATATGTGGCCAAGGATAATTATACTTATTTATCTCTTTCAATTGTTATATATTCAAAGACTAATTAGCAATCCAAGCAGCCTTGCCTCTAGTCAGATGCCATTAAATCCATTGAATTTGCATTAATGAATTATGCACCTTTAGCCAATAGTTTTAATCAAAGTGTGCATATGGTTTCAGAATCAAACTCTCAAAATTTTAAAAGCTTCATTTTTTGAAACGAAGGTCTACTTTTGAACCCCAGCTGCTTAATTTTTATGAAACACATAGCATATGCCACTCACAATACCCATTTGCAAAGATTGTCCTTGTAACAAAAAAGCAACAATATGATTACAAGTACAATCAATATAGTGAGAATCTTGAATCAACCCTTTTCTCTGTCTACTATATGCAATTATAAACAAAGGAGAAGGTTTATTCTAGAAACTCACCTTCTACTACTTGCTTCAAGAATCTGCCACAACTGGACCGCCACACGACCTCTTTTCTTCCAACCAAAAGCATTGCACCATGTAAAAAGCTTTCATTAGAAAACAAAAAACATGTCTTTGTTTTTTTCTAAAAGAATAACAATTTATACAACTCTTACTGCGATGGATACTAATAGCAAAAACCATTTAAACACTACCAAGCATTTTCCTAGATTCAAGAAACACAAGTATAAATGCAAACAAGTTTAACTACACAAACTAATTGCGACAGGTTCTTGGACCACAAATCTTCTAGCAATGAATTTGATCGCTCTTTTGCATGAAGACTAAAACTGTTCTATGAAACAATATTACTTAACTCCTCTATGGCAACATTGTAATTTGGATTCTACAACATTTTCTGACATAGTTTTTTATAACCCCAAGATACAAAAAACAGTAACAATGACATCTGATAGATTATTTATGCTTGCCGAGAGAGGAAAAGTATCTACTGCATACTTTATGCTCCCATTGTTTGCATTTATGCCTACAAGGACAACAACCACGACTTTTAAACATAATCCCTCTATCCTTTATGCTTTCATGACAATGGAAAAGCTCAAAGCAACATACTATCAACTAATTGTTCAAAAGATCTCTTTATCGCACATGTTTTGATGACAACGGTAAAGCTCAAAGTAACACACTGTCGACTCACATGCATGATGTAAAATCAAAGATACAAAAATAGTAACGACGACGTCTGACATAATTTTTATGCTTGCCGGCAGGGAAATGGTTTCTACTGCATTCTTTATGCTCCCATTGTTTGCATTATGCCTCGGGGACAAACGATGCATGCTTTGAGCCGAAATCCCCTCCCATCCTTTATGCTTTCATGACAACGAAAAAGCTCAAAGCAACACACTATCTACCCATTGTTGAAAAGCTCTCATTATCGTACACGTTGACATAATTTTGGTTCCAAAGCCCTCTCTATGGGACCACTTTGCAGCAATAAAAAAAATACAAACTCTACAGGGCTCACATGCATGAAGTAAACTGAACAAGAGGATTTCTATATAATACCTATCAAACGCAGATGAAACCTTAGCATTTCAACAAGAGATTTGAATAGATGGCCTACCAAGTAGTTTAATATCTGATTTATACTTACTAGGACAACAACTACGACTTAAACAGAGCCCTCTATCCTTTATGCTTTGATGACAGCGGAAAAGCAAGCAACCTGCTAATGCGACTCACATGCATGAACTAAAATGGAACAAAGGATTTCTACATAATACCTATAAAAGCAGTTAAAGCCGCCATGTTTCCAACGAGAATTCCAAGATAAACAATATAAAAGTAGTTTAAAATACAAATTTATAATCAAAGTATACGAATGCCTTAAAGCACCATGAAACCCTACTTGCATTTCTTGTATGAAATAGACTTAAAAACGAAAAGTTACCTCTTCTGACCTCACTATCCAGCGTTTTACTGTAACGACACTCTGGAAATTACCAAATTATCACCTCAAATAACTCGTTTTTGGGTCTGGACTCTGCAACTATAACATATCCTGCTCAGTCGCTAGAACTCTCCCTCAGAACACCGCTTACAGAAGACAAAAACAACACACGCAAAGTAATAGAAATGCATACCAAGTAACTTAACTCTATATTAAATGACCAAAGTACCCTGGCCACGCATGGCCTCCAAACCATCCCACCGCCTTCACCTCGAGCCACATGCCATTCAATGCATTTAATTTTTTATTCCTTACATTACGTCACGTCTACATACCTTATTAAACTATGCCTTTAGCCCATTTTAATTAATCAATTTTTTAAATCGGTTTCTTGATATTTTAATGCGTTGTCATTCATGGATAGCGTACTCATACCTTTTAAACTATGCTTTGCTTAAATTTATTTAATCAATTTATCGTTCGCATTCCAGAATTTTTTTTAAAAGCGAAATGATTTTTAAGCCTGGGACAAATGAAAAATAGATAAATGTGTTTCTCAATTTATAAATAGCTCTCAATTCAAACTATACAAAAAATAGTAACCATTAAATCACGAAATCTTGATTGGTCAATGTTAGCCCGGTTAAAATACATTTCAGGGCAGATACATACGTATACAAATTAAAAAGTCACATTCTGTTATTTATAATTTGCCAAAGCGAAATCTATTTAAAGGTTGATGAGTGGTTAGGTGCACTGGACACCGTCAGTACACCAGTATTTTTTATTATTTCCTATGGACCATCGCCTGACAAGGGAACGGTGTACTGCCACTTACAGCTGCCAGCTCCTCGTCTTTAACTCCATGACTTACCCGTTACTATTTTTTCCCGACTAAGCCGAAATGCCATTGTCGTTGGTCAAAGTCACCCAATTACTGCGATCTTGCGCATATATGTGTAGTTATGTTTGAGGCTTTTGTGAACGCAGAAGAAGATGAGGCCCAAGTCTTCCTTCCCCAAACTTTGCAAAGGAACAATTTTTCTTCCTTTGCTCTTTCTGATGATTTTCCCTTTAGTCCTCTGTGAGTATCGATGGTCTATCTGCGATAATAGCTCGACTTACACAGAGGGCAGTACATATTCCACAAACTTAAATCGAGTTCTAAATGATCTGTCTCGTAATGCACCTCAAAGTTCAGGGTTTAACACCTCTTCCCGTGGCCAATCTCCCAATGAAGTCTATGGGCTGCTACAGTGTATGGGTAATATAACAGCAGCGAAATGCTCAAATTGTGCAAAGGAAGCAAATAACACTATTCAAGAAGTTTGTACCAACGACATAGGTGGGCGAGTGTGGATAGATTACTGCTTCTTGCGCTATGGCAACTCCAATTTCATTTCAACATTAGATACTGACTTTTTTTTCTTGGAGAACGTGAATAGTGTGACAAGAAATACGCAGGATTTCAAGTCCACGACCTTTGATCTTCTTTCCAATTTGTCTGATAAAGCTTACATCCCCGAGAATAAGCTATTTGCTGTCGGAACAGTCAATTATTCGACTTTGGGTAAGATATATGGTCTAGTTCAGTGCTGGAGAGACATATCCATCAAGGATTGTAGATCATGTTTGTTTCAAGCAAGGCAACAGTTGGAGCAGTGCTGTTCTTCAAGCCAAGGAGGTCAGGCTATGTCAGGAAGCTGCACAGTGAGATATGAGATATACCCTTTTGTTAAATTTGGAGAGCCATCGCCCTCGCCTGAGGCTTCACCACCATCTCCAACAACCTCCACACCCAGATCTCCGCCGGTAGCCCACGGTCCTGCTAAGCCAACTTCCCAGGCGAAATCAAGTACTATCTCTGGCCACCTAATTTTATGTTTTCCTCAATTATTCTATTGAATATGTTTGTTAGATATTGTTGTTTAAAAAGATTCCGATCTCTTCAATTTCTTTAAATAACAATAAAGATTTGTCCCGCAGAAAAATCCTCAAAAACATTACCGATAATACTGGGGCTTGCCGTAGGCATGGTTCTGGTGATATTCATTTGTTTAATCGCTATGAGAAAAAGAGTAAAATCTGCCATTTTGGGGAGGCCATTAATTCCATCTACCCATTACGAAGGTGTTCCTTCCGATTTTAATCTCTGGTTCTTGGTTTTAATGTAACTTTTGATCCTCTTAAATCTTACCCGCTTTTATGATTCTACAGAGATGCATGGATTTTCTCCTCAATCCGGTTTACTTCAACAGGAACAACCTTTTGTCTTCAGCTTAGAAGAACTTGCAAAAGCTACTGAAAATTTCCATGACGATAATAAACTTGGAGAGGGGGGTTTTGGTGCGGTATACAAGGTGGGACTATACTATATTCTTGAACTGAAGAAATACTGTTCACATGGACCAGGAAGTCTGCTTGAATGGACATGGAGAGCTCTAATTCTGTTTTAATCTTTCAGGGAGAAACTAAGGACGGAAAGCAAATAGCAGTGAAAAAATTGTCTGCAAAGTCTAAACAAGGTAAGGAAGAATTTATGAACGAAGTGAAGCTAATATCCAATGTTCAGCACCGAAATCTTGTGAAGCTGTTTGGATGTTGCGCTGAGGGAGATGAAAGGTTGCTTGTTTATGAGTATTTGCCCAACAAGAGCCTTAATACCTTTCTTTTCGGTAATTTGCATTTGGATTTTTATTTGCTCTTTAGTATTGTAACTCTTGTTTGAAAAAGATGAGAACGTTTTAGAATTGGGGTTGCAGATCCAGAAAAGCGTAGACAGCTGGATTGGGAAAAGCGTTTTAACATTATTATTGGAATTGCCCGTGGCCTTCTTTATCTGCACGAGGATTCACAGATGAAAATTATTCACAGAGATATTAAAGCAAATAATATTTTGCTTGATGAAAAACTCAATCCAAAGATTGCTGACTTTGGCCTCGCTAAATTTTTTGCTGAGGATGAAACACATGTGCAAACACGAGTTGCAGGCACATAGTAAGTATTATGAGATGTTCTGTGTAGCATTTCAGATTTAAATTGATGATAGTTAAGCTTTTGTAGATGCAGCCGATAGGTTTTCTAAATGAGTAAACGTTGATGTGGTGCTCACTGCAGTGGTTACATGGCTCCAGAGTATGCAATGCTAGGGAAGCTTTCTGTTAAAGCCGACGTTTATAGCTTTGGAGTGCTACTGCTTGAGATTGTCAGTGGAAGGAAAAACACAGAGAGCCATTTAGCCCATGGGATACAAAACTTATTAGAATGGGTAGTGATCTCAGTTTCCTATTTTCATTCTCTTTGGTGATGTTTTTACCCCAATTTACTGAATTGATAACGTATGATGTAGGCCTGGAGACTTTACAAAGGGGGAAATATTCTGAGTATAGTAGATTCAACAGTATCAGAAAGATGTCCTGAGGAGCAGGCATTGAGTTGCATGCATGTTGGGCTTCTGTGTGTTCAAGCTGATGCAACACTTCGTCCCCCCATCTCTAATGTTATTATGATGATCTCTACCAGTTCAGTAACGCTACCAAACCTAACAAAGCCTGCTTTCGTAAGTAGTAGCGAGAGCCATGCTTCAAAATTAACATCAAATTCAAGCTCAGGGGTTGAGGAAGCTGAGGAGGGAACGGCATCGCAGACATTTGAGACGATAACATCATCTGCACCAAGTGTTCCTTCAGTAAATGAAACCTCGCTCAGTGAAATTAATCCAAGGTGAGCTGAGGAACACTGGGACGGGGTATTCTATACGGAAATGAAGCCCTGCCTCCGTTCGCACTCTTCTGAGTAGTCAATACTCAGTTATCACTCCCTGTATTTACCTATGCTCAAATATGCTAACTGTGTAAGGTGTAAATTCATTAGCAGGGGTTTTGGATTGCACGCACACCGTTGCGTGCGAGAGTTATTTCAGTTTATGTTCTGAAGGGTTTGGTATAGGTATATTCATAAGGTTTAGTAGGACTAGCTTATTAAATTGTGGTCGTGGTCGTGTGGGTTTCTTTAAGGAAAATAATAAAGTCTGTGTATTTAAAAAAAAATATATATATATCTACAGTTTTTTTTGGTTGTGTGATATGAGAGTATGAGTTTATGTTGATTCAGTATAGTTATCTATTTTGTCAAAATCATATGAGACAAGATGGGGTCTCGTTACTTGCATCACACTTTTAAGAGTTTAAATCTTTGTAGATGGAATAATTAAGGAATATGTCATCAACCTCAACAATAGTGCTCAACTAATTGAGTGACAATCTTTTGATAAACCCGTGTAATTTTTATGACATTTTATTAAAGAAATAAAATACTTCAAACTTTTGAGATTAATGATTATGTTGATAGAAGTAGAATTATTTTTTTCCACAGCGTGTCAAATTATGATATTGCTATCAGGATTCAACCGTGTAGTTTCGAGTCAAACTCATTGACCCATGTTTCATGAGTAGTGGTTCAACAAGAACCCATCTCTCATGATATCGAATAGTCCACTTAGCATCTAGGTGAGCCCTTTAGCTCATCAATTGATAAGGAGGAGGTATTTTTTCCACAGTGATGTCAAATTATGATATTGCTATCACCTAGATCACGATAGGTGCTAAGTGGACCATTCGATATCATGAGAGATGGGTTCTTGTTTATAGATCAATAGTTATTCTGGTCTAATAACAATATCATAATGATGCTCTTCTAATGAAAACAAATACTTTCCACCATATGTTTTATTTAGGATAACTATCTAATATTAATTAATTTAAGAATTTTAATATCTAGATTGAATTAATAATACAATATACTAATTAATATAGAAAGCAATTAAATAGAATTATAGTATTTAATATGAAAGTGTTATGATAGATGTGAACATTAGTTTATTATGATATTAGAAAATTAGGCATTGTTAAATGATATATTAGAATTAAAAAATTGTTGTAATTTTTTTTGGTTGAGATTTACATTTATAATTTTGAATTTGATGTTTTTAAAAATGAAATTAATGTGTGAAATTAAATTTATTCCTCATGAATCTAATTTGACTAATATTTAATAATTAAAATATGACTATTTCACCTTGTTGTACCAATGTTTGAAGTTGGGTGGCGTTAATAGATTATTTGGAAACTTGATGCAAGCCCTAGGAGGTGGCCCAATTGAATAGACAATCAATAAAGGTAGCCTTGAGCAAATATTTAGTCTTACATCTTAAAATAATTAACAAAGGAAAAAAATCAACCATAACTTCATTATCCACACAAGAAAAATGAATTAAGCAATTTCTAAGGAGACTAGAATTAACATAAAATGCTTTAAAATGAACACATTCACAAAATCATTGTTTGGACCCTTAAAACATGGTAAAATTGACTGCATTATGTTCACACAAGAAACAAAGTGGAACAACTTTAGGATAACACTAAGTTTCTATTTTACATATTCTTTCACTTAAGAAGAATATCATTTTCAATCTAGTTTATAGCTTTTAATTTCTAGAAAGAAAAACAAAAAAATGACCAGAGCAAGTTTTAGCTCCTTGTTTTTAAGCTCTCCTTGATTTGGCTTTAATCTTTATGTTGTTGGCTTTTCTTTCAATGTAGTCCCTTCTATTCTCTCCCCCTTCAATATGGTTGGTATTTTTTTTCTTTAGTCTTAAATTACGATATTTCTTTTCTTTAGTCTTCACAAGACTAAAAAAGACTATTTCCTCACAGCGATGCATAGGAGATTCCTAAAAAGTTTAAGAAAGTCCTCAAAATTGTAGGAGTTGGAATAACAAACAAATGAATCAAAACATTAAATCAACATATTCATTTAAAAATTTTTTAATGAAGAAGATTTTGTGAATTTTCTTAGTCAAAAGAAACTTGTCATATAAAATTTATTCTTTTAATTAAACTCTTAAAAGGAATGCTTCTAGGTATCCTAAAAGTACATTTATTGATAAATAAAATGCTTGTAAAAGAATATAAATATAACCAAAAAATATTAGACAAACTATAAAATTCTTTGATTAAAAAAAATGTTGTGAAAAAAGCCTTGAATATTAGTCTTCTTGATAGATAAAATGGCTTATATTAAATGACTAACGATAAAAATCAATTGATCAAAAAAGTCAAACTTTAAAATTCTAAAATAAATTATTGAATCTCGGTGACATCAATTCAAAATCTCAAAATGTGGATCTTCTAATAGATAAAATTAACTTATATTATGCATAACTTCGTCAATTGATCCAAAGAAATTGATTTAAAATCTTTACAATCAAAAAATAAAATACCATAGAAAAAGTCATTGAATAAATTGACTTACATTAAATGACTCCAAGAAAAATCAATTCAAACCAAGACTGACTAGGTGGCGTTACAGTAGTCAACTTTTGATGAGTCAACACTTTCGTTCCGGTGCCATTTTTCTACACTATCCTACTTGGAATTTATATTTACTACCACTTGCACCTATAGGAGGTTCAAGGGAGACACCGATAGGAAATAAGAGGAAAAACATAAATGAATTGGAATAACATATAATTGGTTACATAAAAATATATTTGTATACCTATATGCATTGTATACTATAAGTAGGTACATAATTTTGTTGGCATTGCTTTTTTTGGTACACTGAGATCCCTTTGAAAAATTTGTGATGTGTATACTTTAGATGTTAGTCAATAGTTGCTAATGGATATGGTGATCCATTGGATGTAGATTGGAATTTCAAAGGTGATGCCATAACATAAATGAGTCAATGGAACACATCACCAGAGGCCATTCAAATTCTTGAAGATCACCCCGAAAGGGAAATAAGTTCAAAGAAACAAAAAGTAAATGTAGATGGTGACTGCAAGTCTCAGAGTAGATATTAGTCAATAGGTAAGTCTCAGAGTAGATATTAGTCAATAGCTATAAATTGGAAGACAAAAAAAATGCCAAACTAAGCAAATATATTTGAAACTAAGAATTAGAACAAGCTTCTTTTGTACAAACATTTAACCCAGACTTTGTGAGTTCACAATATATCTAGTATTTGTAGACAACGTATTAATCAACTATAACTCACTCTAATTGAGGCACCATACCCACTGGCTTATTATACTTTGATGAGTTTTACAATTGCAATGTTCGAGTTCAGCACGTATTTGAGGGTATGGCTCTATACCCACATTAATCTTATCTTTTGTTGCTTCGTGCAGCTCATTTGTGATCGCCCTTCTCTTAAAATAATGGCAAGTGTGTACACTTTGTGGCAAGGGGTGGAGAACTTGATGCCCTCTAACGATTTGAGATGGAGAGTGGTTAGAGGAGATATATGCGTTGTTATAAGAGGAGCTGCAAAATCCCACCACCAATCTGCAACTTTGTTTCAACCTGACCCTTGTTGCTTATGCCTCGAAGAAAGGCAAAGGATTGTGGTTTTTGACTATTGCCCCATTCAATTGCATTGCAAATTTGATGAAAGAACATTAAAGTGTGAGACAAAGCTTATATATATATCAGCCCCATATGGTATCGCATTGAGCTTGAGTGTAAGTGAGATGAGCATTAGAAACTTACTATTATATGTGATACATTGAGTTTTACTATTATAATATGTTGAGCTGATTATGGCTCACAAAGCTGTGAGTTTGAACCCGCGAAGGTTATCCCGAGATTTCCGACATTTACCGAGGAGATATGGAACAAGGTTTGAAACAATCAAACCTTCTACTCTTTAGGTGCTGCAAACCTGGGTGGGTGTACCTTTCTAAATAGTGTAGACTTAACTTATGATTATCCTTCTGAAATGCTTTGTCCATAATGGCAGATAACAGTGAACAAACCAAACTCAATAGCTACCTTCTGATCTAAATCCTAGGATGCTTAATTAATAGATTTAAAGAAACTGAAATGGATTCAAATAGTGAAATGCAGAGACTAGTGCCTTGTTGGGTAGGCGGAGTCAAATGAGATCAAGATGAACAACACTCTTTGGATGAGATACAAATTATCTGGCATATGATTTATTCATAACTTGTATGAACATGCAATATTGTGACTACTAAGTTCTACTTTAATAATCCAAAATGAATCTCTCTGATTACTGTGCTCAATAAAAGGATTTAATCTTCACTTGAAAGAACCAATTGATTAATCACACGAATACAACAAATATGTATTGATAAATCGAACATAAACTTGTTATGTCAACTTAAATAACCAGAAAAATCAATCATGGAGACAACTTAGCAGTACTTTTCGATAAATTCAACAGATAACTGACACCAGAAAAATGCAGCAACATCAATTGAATCTCATAAATACCTCCATTGTGAAAATCATGCAACAATAGCCTTTGGTCTGATAATTTTATTCTACTATATCTACTTGCAGTGTGTCGAAAAATCTAATCTCTGGTGGTCTCAATTAACAACTATATCATGCTTATATACACACCAGCCTGAGAACAATATCAAAATAAAACATCATGTCGGCCCAACATGAAAATCGGGCTCCAAATATGTCGGCCTGCAACGGTTATTCAAATAGATTCATGTCGGCCTTAGCATTTTAAAATTTTGTTTTCACCAGTGAGCAGTTGGCGGGACATATTACAACCTATGCCAAAGGCAAATCAAACGTTCATCGTTTTGCTTGTATCTTGTTCTCATATTCGCTATAGCAACCTGTTGGTTATACCGAAGTCATGTAGTAATCTCTTGTTTCGCTATAACCCCATGATAACGGTGAGACGTCATGCAAAATTCATCGAGCTACACCGAGGGTCTTTTACCATTCACAGGTCGCCAACACTCCCACCGAGATACACTTCCAATACACCTTCGCCAAGATAACACCCGTTCGGGAAGAAGTCACATAGACCACAACATGCTCGTAGACATCATATCTCTATTATGTACATTTTCACTTGGTAAGACACAAGGATATCTCACGTCGAAAACTTCATTTGTTTTGATCACCATTGCTGTAGCTGACTGCTTTCGGGGAGACGTCACAAAGATTAAACTAAGCTTCACCGAAAACATCATTTACTTTCAAGTCGCTGTGATACTCCAACTGTTATATCGAAGTCAAGAAATGTCGCTTAGTTTCGTTATAGCCCGCCGCTGTCGTTGAGATGTCATATAGATTCAAAATGCTTATTTCCTTTATGTGCTTTCCATTCGCCGAGATAGGGGTACATCTCACACCGAAGCAATCCTTTCGTATTGTTCACAGTCGCTATAGCCTATCGCAATCGGGGAAACCATATACAGATTGTCCCGAGTGTCACCGATTTCCATACATACTCTCCGCTCGCTGAGACACACTAAGTTCGCTAAGACACTATAACGAAGCAACATTAGCCATACTGAAGGACCCTGAAGCGCCGGTCGGTATAACAAGCCGACATCACCAAGACCTTTCAACGAAAGGTATAACCCACGCTGAAAGCAGATCACAAGATACCGTCGGCAAGACTCAACAAATTCGCTATGACATATACCGATGGTCACAACCTCACGCCGGTAGAAAGTACAAACATGTGGTCGCCAAGAGAGCAATGAAGTTCTACCGACCGCGCTGCACGCCCAAATGTTAGCAAAATGGGCCGGGGAGACCCAAAAAATGTCACAGCGAGATGAACCAGAATGTGGAGAATGCAAAGATAGATGATTAAGGGGTCAGATATAAGCCAAAATATGAGCAAACAAAATATGAAATGAAGGAAACATGCACAAGGAAATACTCATATGGAGACTTCGGGGGACATGAAAATATGCAAAATCATTTGATTTTAATGGTTCCAAGTGAGCCCACAAAAAAAATTAACTCAAATATATATATATATATATATCCCTCATTCACCTAACCTCCTCTTTTACTCACTTATTTATTTTACTTTATTTTAAACTTAAAAAAACTATTTTATTTATTTTACAACATATTTAATTAAAAATAAAATAAAGATAATTAAAACTAAATACAAGTAATTTTATTAAACTAAAGTTTATTTCTTTAAAAATATATAACATACCTAAAACATTCTTTAAAAACTAGAAAATCATTTTTTTATATATATATTCTTATTTTAAATCAATATAATCTTTTACTCTACTCCTTTTACAACACCATAAATTATGATTTCTTTAGACTCCTTTATTAGTTCCTGTAGGTGAGTATATATCACATTCACAGGAATACATTTAGCGCGGCATTGACCAATCATTTACGCCATTTAACATATTACTTATTTTTGTATAGTTTGAATTTGGAGAGGAGCTGGTACATATATTGGAAGAATTAGCATTTATCTATTTTTCTATTAGATGCAGTAGCTTTAAAATCGTTTTTACGTTTTAAAAATTAGAGGAAAATCTTTTGACATAGAATGATTAAATAAATTTAAGAAAGGCATAGTTTAAAAGTTAGGCTAGAGTGCGTAATCCATGAATGCAAAATTAAATGCATTAAAATATTCGAAACCTGAGGCACAAAAATTGATTAATTAAAATTAAGTAAAGGCATGGACTATCAAAAGATTAGGCGGGTAAGGCGTCATTAATGTATGAATAAAAAATTAAATGCATTGAATGGCATGTGGCTCGAGGTAAAGGCGGTGGGATGGTTTGGAGGCCACGCGTGGCCAGGGTACTTTGGTCATTTAATATAGAGTTAAGTTACTTGGTATGCATTTCTATTACTTTGCGTGTGTTGTTTTTGTCTTCTGTAAGCGGTGTTCTAAGGGAGAGTTCTAGCGATTGAGCAGGATATGTTATAGTTGCAGAGTCTAGACCCAGAAACAAGTTATTTGAGGTGATAATTTGGCAATTTCCAGAGTGTCATTACAGTAAAACGTTGGACAGTGAGGTCAGAAGAGGTAACTTTTCGTTTTGAAGTCTATTTCATACAAGAAATGCAAGTAGGGTTTCATGGTGCTTTGAGGCATTCATATGCTTTGATTATAAATTCGTATTTTAAACTACTTTTAGTATTGTTTATTCGAATTTCTTGTTGAAATGCGAAGGTTTCATCTGTGTTTGATAGGTATTATGTAGAAATCCTCTTGTTCATTTTACTTCATGCATGTGAGTCGACAGTGTGTTGCTTTGAGCTTTTCCGTTGTCATCAAAGCATAAAGGATAGAGGGGTTCTGTTAAAAGTCGTGGTTGTTGTCCTCGTGGGCATAAATCTATATATTAAACTACTTTTGGTATTATCTATTCGAATCTCTTGTTGAAATGCGAAGGTTTCATCTGCGTTTGATAGGTATTATGTAGAAATCCTCTTGTTCATTTTACTTCATGCATGTGAGCCCTGTAGAGTTTGTATTTTTATTATTGCTGCAAAGTGGTCCCATAGAGAGGGCTTTGGAACCAAAATTATGTCAACGTGTGCGATAATGAGAGCTTTTCAACAATGGGTTGACAGTGTGTTGCTTTGAGCTTTTTCGTTGTCATGAAAGCATAAAGGATAGAGGGATTCTGTTCAAAGTTGTGGTTGTTGTCCTCGTAGGCATAAATGCAAACAATGGGAGCATAAAGAATGCAGTAGAAACCTTTTTCCTGTCGGCAAGCATAAAAATTCTGTCAGATGTTGTCGTTACTGTTTTTGTATCTTTCATTTTACTTCATGCATGTGAGTCGACAGTGTCTTGCTTTGAGCTTTACCGTTGTCATCAAAACATGTGCGATAAAGAGATCTTTTCAACAATTAGTCGACAGTGTGTTGCTTTGAGCTTTTCTGTTGTCATGAAAGCGTAAAGGATAGAGGGATTCTGTTAAAAAGTCATGGTTGTTGTCCTTGTAGGCATAAATGCAAACAATGGGAGCATAAAGTATGCAGTAGATACCTTTTCCCTCCCGGTAAGCATAAAAATTTTGTCAGATGTCGTTGTTACTATTTTTTGTATCTTGGGGTTATTAAAAACTATGTCAGAAAATGTTGTAGAATCCAAATTACAATGTTGCCATAGAGCAGTTAAGTAATATTGTTTCATAGAACAGTTTTAGTCTTGATGCAAAAGAGCGATCAAATTCATTGCTAGAAGATTTGTGGTCCAAGAACCTGTCGCAATTAGTTTGTGTAGTTAAACTTGTTTGCATTTATACTTGTGTCTCTTGAATCTAGGAAAATGCTTGGTAGTGTTTACATGGTTTTTGCTATTAGTATCCATCGCAGTAAGAGTTGTATATATTGTCATTCTTTTAGAAAAAAACAAAGACATATTTTTTGTTTTCTAATGAAAGCTTTTTACATGATGCAATGCTTTTGGTTGGAAGAAAAGAGGTCGTGTAGCGGTCCAGCTGTGGCGAATTCTTGAAGCAAGTAGTAGAAGGTGAGTTTCTAGAATACACCTTCTCCTTTGTTTACAATTGCATATAGTAGACAGAGAAAAGGGTTGATTCAAGATCCTCACTATATTGATTGTACTTGTAATCATATTGTTGCTTTTTTGTTACAAGGACAATCTTTGCAAATGGGTATTGTGAGTGACATATGCTATGTGTTTCATAAAAATTAAGCAGTTGGGGTTCAAAAGTAGACCTTCGTTTCAAAAAAATGAAGCTTTTGAATTTTTGAGAGTTTGATTCTGAAACCATATGCATACTTTGATTAAAACTACTGGCTAAAGGTACATAATTCATTAATGCAAATTCAATGGATTTAATGGCATCTGACTAGACGTGAGGCTGTTTGGATTGCTAATTAGTCTTTGAATATATAACAATTAAAAGAGATAAATAAGTATAATTATCCTTGGCCACATTTCACATTTTGACCTTTCAATCAAAGTCAATTAACAAAGTAGCAGTTAGACCTGCAGAAGGTTCAAGGACTATGTTGCTAGAAAAACAAATTTTGGACAATGGCTAGACAATTTGTTGAAATTGGTTTAAAAACTTTGAAGAAAATGCATTTTTCCTTCTTTTTGCTTTCATTGTACATCTTAAATGGTAGTTGGGTTTTGCATTGTTACAATGCATTTGGATACTTTGATTGTAAAATCATAGTTTAGATCATTTTAAGTGTTATCGATTCAAACCTTCCCTTGAAATACCAAGGATTCATCTAAATCTTGGAGGCAACGTACAGTTAACTATAATTATCCTTGGCCACATTTCACATGTTGACCTTTCAATCAAAGTCAATTAACAAAGTAGCAGTTAGACCTAAAGAAGGTTGAAGGACTATGCTGATAGAAAATCATATTTTGGACAATGGCTAGACAACCTGTTGAAATTGATGTACAGACTTTAAAGCAAATGCATTTTCCCTTCTGTTTATTCTCATTGTACATCTTAAATGGAACTTGGGTTTCGCACTCTTGCAATGCATTTGGATACTTTGATTGTAAAATCATAGTTTAGATCATTTTAAGTGTTATTGATCCAAATCTTTCCTTGAAATACGAAGGATTCATCTGAGTCTTGTAGGAAATGTACAACTGTCCTATAGAGAGAGCTTTGGAACCAATGAACTATTATCAAGGATAGAGGAATACTGTCAAATATTATGGTTATTGTCCTCATAGGCACATGTGCAAAATATGGAAGCATATAGAAAGCAAGTTAACTCTTCAATAATCCCATGAAACATAGTCTTTGTATGCATCCATGCATACAAGTTTGCATGTATATATGTGTGCATGTAATTATGTATATATGAATGCATGTATCTATGTAGCCATGTATGTATGTGTGTATATAACAGATTACTGTTGCATTTTCTTTAAATGCTTTTTTGTGGATGGCGCCAACTAGCCATCCAGTCATATTGTGGTTGTTGTGCATATTGCTTTTAAAGATATATGAACTCAATTTCGTGAGTTATATTTCATATTGGTAAATTGGCATTTATCTATTTTTGGAACCCATGGGAGTGGCTTTGTGAATCGTGATTGTTTTAAAGTGCTTGTGAAAATGCAAATGCATAGCTTCATTGATAGCTATGTGCTTTGATGCATATATGCAAATTTATAGGATTCATTGCTATCATGTAAAGGACACATAAATATTCATTCCCCAGGCCCATGTAGTCATTTCAATATGTGCATATATTAAGTGATCTATTGATACATGGAAATGTCCATCCATGGATACATGAACACATATATAGTTGTAAGCGTGTGATCATGTATGTATGTGTCCGTGTATATATGTATACATCCATGCATATATCAATCCATGTGTGCATTGGAGCATGTGTGTAGCTATGTGTCTATGAATACATTTTATCTAGTTATCAGTGTCAATTAATAGAGTAGCACCCATACCTAGACAATGTTCAAGGATTGTACTGATAGAAAACCATATGCATATCAATATATTAGAGAGCATGTATCTATGCATGG
>VDFB02211073.1:0-12313 GCA_007258455.2 Sequoia sempervirens
CATATATATATAATTGGTTACTTTTTTATTAGTATAATTTAAAACATAACTAGATTTATATAATAATTATAATATAATATAAATTTTAATAACTTAACTTTTAATTAAATAATTAATTAATTATATAAAAAACAAATTTTGATTACTTGTAGTTAATATATAGATTATAATATAATTTAGAAAGGATTTGTTAAAATTTTCTAGCTTATCATATCTACACTATCTATAAATAAATTTTAAAAAAAGATTTTTTCATTACATAATTAAATTTAATATTTTATTTATGCAATGATAATAACAAGTCTAGTATAATGTAAATTACTATTGGAACTTAAAATTAAATAATTAAATTTATATAATAATTATGTTTTTGATTAGCAATAAATAGGTTTTGAAGGGCCCCTGAAACCCTGTACAAAAAAGAGGAAAGACAACAAAGATAAAGCAAATTGGTTGCCCAACCAAACACCAAAAAATAGGATGATTACAGAACAATCAACACCCCATTAGCATATAACGATAAGCCAAAACAATAAAACTAGACAAAAAGAGAACAAAAAAAACAACATTTAGAGAAGTTCCTTAAGCATTTTGGCTACTTCTAGATCCTTAGAAATCACCCTATCATGCATTTCCATGATCTCCTCCACATCCTACCTCAACACCATTTTGCACTTCTTGGTTTTGCTCTGAGTGCGAACACTCAGCCCCATTTCCAAGTCCACAATCTGCAGCTCCTTATTAGCATTCTCCCCATCTCCTTGTTCACCGGTTCACTAAATAGAGATCTTCCAATCCATTCCCTCACCTTCTCATTCAGGAACACAAGCCCTTCAGTCAAGGATTCAAGTTTCTCCTTGATGAGGTTGATAACCGTGACAAGGTCTTTACACAACAACCGATAGTTCCTTTCTAACGTTGACATCCTCGAGCCATAATCTCTCTTCAAATTGGCCATGTCCTCCACCATAAGGACCAAACTAGAGTTTAACGGTTTAACTAGATCAAAGATGAAATACTTTTCCTTTAAGCTTTTGAGAGTAGAGATATTGCATCGAGCTATCATGTCATGTTTGTTATGGAGGTCTTGAACCTCCTAAACCAACCACATAAGAAAATTAAAAGAAATATCAGCCCCTTCCTTAACTAGATTAGAGGCCTACGTGCAGTCCATGGCACCCCAAAATAATCCCATCCCTTGATGGAAACTCATGGGAGGATCATCATCTTGAAAACCTTCAATAAAATCAACTTTGGTCTTACCCTTATCTTTAGAAGCCGACACATTAGGAGACTCATCCACATCCAACACACTATTCACTTTTGCATCGGCAGGGGCCCCTCCAACATCACCATGACCTAGGTACTTATTCCCAAAATATGCCACCTCACTGACCTGATTAACCCCTAAAACCTCTGGCATCTTTTCCATATCATCCTTGGAGCACATTGGCCCTTGTTTCTTAGCCTTCTTCCCACTACCTTTACCCTCCAGCCTCTTCATCACAAGCCACTTTAATTTTGTGTTTTACACGCAGGTTGGAGGGTTTCACCTTTTTAGCAGAACATTTCTTCCCTCCAAAAGAAGGGGTGTGTGTGCTAACCATCCAACCACGCATCGAACTCCTCCTCCATTTTTGTCCCCACACTCTCAACCACCTCCTCAATTTGGAATTTCCCACTCCCCTTCTCCCTTTTCTTCAACTTGACAAAATCAATAGGACCAGGGGCTTTAATAACGTAGTTAGCCTTCACATGATCCACGATAAGCAACATTAAACCCTCATGTAAGAAAAGGTTCCTCATATTCTTTCTATAATTTTTAATCCCCTCTTCCAATGAAAGAAAAAGATAGAAAGGGAAGGAGATGAGCTTACCATGATGGAAGTGATTGAGGATCACAAAATGATGGCCATACAAGGCCAAACACCTACCATCTAGGATGAAATAACGCATCAGCGCCATAGCAACCTCACGCCAAATAGGTTTGATTTTGGACCTATCATATCCCCCACAGTCAAGCCTCACCATTTTTGACCCTCTCTCTATCCTGAAGAAAATTCATTCTAGCTTCCCCCAATAGATTTTTATCCCTATAAAACTTTCTTCCTTCGGTCGACATCCTAGTGACCTCGACAATGAATTCCTCATTGATAGCACGGTATCCCTGTCAAACATGCTCAACACCCAGCCATGTCAAGTGTCAACAAACTCCTTGGAAACATTTGTTTTAAAACCATGCAATCTCTCCATGAAAGGGGTAACCTCACCCTTCTGTGAAATTTCCCAAACATTGGCATTGGCTTTAAAGTCGTTGCACGAAATAGGCTCAGTCCTACACCTATCCCCACCCATCATCAAATGCAAGCACTTCAAAAAAGAAAGAAACTATAGCAAAAAATTGCAACTAAACACCAAGGAAAGAGGAAGAAAAGCACCCAGAAAGTGTGCATTCCTGCCAATTGCGGTATTGAAGACAATAATGGTAAGGAGCTCTTGCATTTACAATTTGGATACCCACAAATTCCAATGAGCTTCACAAGTATGAGGTGTCTAATCAACCAGAGTTGAACATGATTACCACGTGATGCAGAGCAGGGAGGTAAACTACAAAAACAACTCAAACCAAACTCAAACAACTCCTTAAAACCCTAACTCCACAAATCCAATAGTCTCCTTCACTAAATCACCATTTCTCTATAAGGGTAGCAACAAGGGTTTTCTTGACTTAATTTGCATACAGTAATCCAAACCCACAAACCAATCACAATTTTAGACACCCATTATCCTCTTACATGACATATCTCAAAAATTTATATACTTGTTTTGGGACAACACCATCAAATTGCTATTGCTGCGCTAAATAAGGGCTCAATTAGCCCTCTTTTCCAAAGCATGTATCAACTAATCACCCTCACAACCACAAATATCTATTGGTAGACCTTTACCAGGCTCCAAAACTTCAAAATCGACAATTTATAACAAGAGAAATGACTATTAGATCACGAAAACTCCAAACCCTTGTTCAGGCCAATTTCTTGCTTGAAACTTGAGGGTTTATTGAAAATAATTGTTCTAAACCTCATACCACTTGGACAGTGCTTCAAACACCCTTAATAAGGTATGCACATGCTAAATAAACCATCACATGACCAATTCCAAAGACCTTTTTCCAAACCCTAGCATCCAACCATCAAATTCTACCAAAAACTCATAAAATATCACTTAGGGAAGCATCATAAACTCTTTAAACAACCTTCCCTACTCCTACAAAGAACACAAAAAGGAAACAAGAAACCACAAGAAACTACCAAACCTGCAAGCACATTGGCCCAGTGAAGGCACAAGGCCTGTGAGCACTTTGGCCCAGTGAGGGTTTGAACCCTGGTGGCCATCACTACAACACGACTTGACCACCAAACTACACCCTTATCGACATGGCCAAAGGAAACCTTGGAAAGGTTGGAGGGGGTGAGATTTTTTTAGATGATGAAGGTCAGCCTATTGGTGCCTTCACACTAGATGTGGGGGTGAAGACCAATAATATGGTCGAGGTGCGAGCTATGTTTCAAGGAGTCATGATAGCCAGAGAGAAGGGATGGAAGAAGCTTTGCATTGAAGGTGATTCAAGTTTGATCATAAACTCCATGTTGGGGGGGGGAATGATGAACTAGAGACTTGAGGCAATTTTGCAAAGTTCTAAAGGGGTTATTAAAGATTTTGAGCAAGTGAAGTTTTCTCATACCAAAAGCTCTGGTAATTGGGTTACTAATTGGGTGGCCAATGTAGGTGTCTCTCTATCCATGGAGTTAGGCGTGAGTAGTAAAAAGATAGTGGAGTGACTTCCCTATGAGCCTCATCAAGGTGCTATAGGATGACATTCAAAATTCCCCAATCAAAGATCTCAAAGTGCATCCCCTAGATGAATCATTTTTGGCTTGAGAAGTCATGTGGTTTGGGTCTTATGGCTATCTCTTTGCTTATTCTTTTGCTCTATCTGGGGCATTGTAGGTTTGGGTTTGTTCGTATGTTATAGTTTTTTATTTGGGCCTGTTTGGATGTGAATGCCTCTCGACATTGTTGGGCTATAATTTTTTATGGTTCCTAGACCTAAACCAGGTTATACATAGCAAAAAAAAAGGGACTTTTATACCACAGACTTTTGGTTAATGGTTGTTTATTATAAATTAAGTAGAAAGTGCATCTTAAGTGTATGCATGGAAAATATGGGTTTCTTTTATAAGACTAAATATGTTCTTTTATGAGGTAATAAGAAAATACGAGTGAAGGGAGACCATAAAAAAAGGGCACATCGATTAAAAAAAAAATACTATATTGTGTGGTCTATAAGTTACAATATGTGGAGATAGTCATATGTACTTGGCATATGGTAATATACATATGTCTCTTGTATGTTGTGAGATGTCTGCACTATAATAGTATACTATGGATTATAATATTATCAATATAATCAATAGTTATTTTAAATGTTGGTAAAAGTACACGAGCTTTTAAAATATAAATATATTTTTCTTTTAATTCAAATTAATTCAATATGTGAAATTCTTTTAGGGAGAGACTTGAATGGTTTTAAACAATCTTAATGCAAAATATTTTACAAGTATAGGATATTATAGAATGTTCATTGTCTTGGTGAATTCATATTTTAAATGACACAATAATGATTAGGGAGGATGCAAAAAAAAAACATATAATACAAAATTGAGTACCATTTGTTTCCTAAAACATACAAGATGCAAAATAGATTTTGATGAGGAAATTTCTCAACTCAACTAATACATGGAACTACAGTTTCTTTATATATATATATATATATTTATTTATGATTCTCAAATTCTTTTTGTTCAAATATATATACAGAACTAGGCTCCAATACCAAATGTAATGTTACTTTCCCCCCTAAAGTTTTTTAAGTAATAGTAGTGGATTTAATAGGATAAATGTTAGATTTAAGATAATTTACAAGATGTTGTATCTTAAAATGATTTGTAAACTACAATATGTAATAATTAGACAAGGATTCTAAAGTCAACAATTAACATAGTAAATTAAATAAGACATTCATATAATTCACTCAGGTTAATATCAGAATCATAATATTTCAATATCTTTTAATATTAAGTATATATCAATAACTTGATCTGACAACAACATTTACAATATTTATAAGTAGTAATGAATAAATCAATTAAACATTTAAAACAATGACTGCAAATAAAATTGGATAACACATATCTATAATTCTCATAGAGGATACTATTTGACACTCAAAGGAATGGTTACAAGTCTAGGCTCTTCATGACAAGGAAGCACCCCTAGAGGAACTAGTTCTTACATAGAACTCAACCTACCATCATGACATAAATAACACATCCCTTGCCAAGAAATTCTCGAGCATAGGTTGTACCTTAATTTGGACATACACTATGTACCCCTTCTCCAAATGTCTTAATGCCAGCCAAGGACCTTAACCTTCACTCTTTTGTGCCTTTTGAATTCTATTGTTTCTCCCTCTAATTCCTTTCATTTTTCTCTTCTCACCTTGAATGTTTTTTCTTCCTTTTCTAAGACTCACACTAATGCTTTATATAAGCCTTAAGCAGTGGTTTCCAAACCATCACACCTTTTCACAGAGGTTTCCTTTAATAATTATTTAAATAAATAATTATATTCTTCCCCTTTTTAAAGAGTGTTTATACATATTCTTTATTAATATCTCTTTTAATCAAATGATCATAATATCCTTTATTTTTTTATCTCCCTTTTAATTTTAAAGGATTATTTCATAGTTTTCTCTTCTCATGGAAAAATGTCACATAACAGGGTGGAGTCCATATACATTCCACTCCCCAACCACAAGAAAGGATTACAAAGCTTCCTTGGAATAATTAATTTAGTGAGAAGATTCATTCCCAATATTGCTACTCTAGTGAAAAATTACTTATTAATAATAGATGTTTCCTATGAATTTGACATATGTGTGAGAGAGAAGATTACACTCACATTGTGAAATTCATATAATTCAACACCTACACAAGCTTATCCTATTCATCTTAAACCTAGGATAATTAAATAACTATGCAAAAAGTATTATGTTATCTGTTAATTGATTTTGAATGTGAAGATCTTATTCTTCAGATGTTTCATTATTTCATAGAATGATTCGGTAAGGATCATGGAGAAGTTGTTTTTTCTTATATGCAAACCATTATGGTCCTAATCATTGATGAATATGATACTTTTTCCTAGCCCCTTATATTTATGTTGTTGGCTATTTTGAGGCAAGAAAAAAATATCTCTAGAGATTCTTATGAGTTTGTCAACAAAGTGTTTAGACAATGTGAGGGAAAGTTGAAACCTTTTCTGGTTAATGAGGAACAAGGGGATGAAAATGAAATTACAATAGTTATTGAAATTTCTTTTGTGCATAGTCCAAAAATGAATTATGCAATGAGGATGCGATGAAGGTAGCTGATATTGAGAGCCATGATATTGAAGACAAATCAGAAAAATTATTACATGAAGTTGAGATTGATCATTCGCCTAATTAGTCATGTAAGTTGAAGAAACAAATGAAAGTTACATAAGACATGATTGTTGCAGACCTAACACGTTTTTACCACACATACAATCTCATTGAAGATCTCTTTTGGAAGGCTCAAATTGAGAGAAGACAAAAGGGTATTGAAAGAGGGTCCTCTCTTACAAACTTACATGTAGTCAAAGAAAACTTAAGAACTTTGAAATCCGACTTCTTAAGATTACTTGCATATAGGGATTGTTCCATCAAACTCATGGAAAACAATTTGGTTGCATTGAAAGGAAAGGAGAAATAATTAGATAAGCTCACCTTTGAGCTTAAATATACTAAGGAGTTTTTGGAGAGTACTCAAATGACTCTTCAAGAAAAAGAAATTCAGCTAGCTACTTCAAAACTATTTATGGAACAAGAAAATGTGGAAAGAGCTAAGGAAATCAGGAAAGCAATAGATGAGTTTGGTGGGCTCTATATTGATTTTGATTTAGAGAAAACCTCCAAATTAGCAAGAACAAAGTTGGAACTACAAGATGATCAATTGGATCAAGTAAATAATCCCCTTTTTGAGTGGGATGAAAAGTACACTTTTGATAATCCGCTCTTTGTGATGGTGGATGAAGCACTTCCTAATTCTAGTGATATGGTTGATGATGAACACAAGATATGAGATCTAAGTAAAACTCTTAGTTGTGAGGTAATAATTCAATATTGGGCTTATGGACTTTCAAGATCTATTTTTTAGTTGAGTATTAGGAAAAATTGCAGATTTGTAGCTATTGTCCACCTCCCAATCAACCAACACATGATTTTGGTTATTTGCATATAGTTGGTTTGGTTAGTACTTCCAGTCAATGAGTGGAGCATTTATTAGTGGAAGTTTAATGATAATGATAGTTTAGTCATTGGAAAGGTCTCTCCAATAAATTCTAGGCTCACATACCCTATGCATACACAATTTTTTCTTCATTGTGGTTGCTGCTCCAACATTGAAATCCCTATTTTTAAAAAATTAGCTAATGAACTGATTAATTTTTAGTACTTGCAAATTATGTGGCAACAAAGTGTGGAATATTTATCAGATATGATTCAGTTAGTCTCCTTATTTCCAGCTGCTTTTGATATTGGGGAAATAATAGATTTTGAAGGGTTCCAACCCTATACCCAAGTTTCAAACTCATTTAAAACAAACTTCAAAAAAAGACCCGGACGCAGAAGATACAACTCAAGTAAATAAACAAAAAACCTCACCTAAACAAACAATTCATTAGGGTTTCTTTAATTAGACACCCAAATTTGATCACTCCCATATGATCAAATTTCCTCCTTTATCCATCAATTTTGTCAATATTAATTTATTTAATTAATATTGCGCTTCTCACATAAGACTCTTAAAGTGTTTAATTTAATAATTAAATAATTTATTTGATGCTTTTATCTTCTCTAAATTAAATAAATACACCAATTTATTTAATTTAGTCATCCTAATCTATTGAATTAAAATCAATTTAAAATTCTTCTTTTCTCACTCCTTGTCACATCCTCCATAATCCATCTCTAATATGAATTAATTTAATTAATTCATATTTAGGGTGTGCATCCCCTTAATCAAAGATTAATGTCACATCCTCCTACATTTGCCACTTGTCTCTAATCTTCCAAAGCACTATCATAATTAAGCATTTGCACAACTCTTGAATCAAAAGTCATTAGGCCATTTTAGTAACTACTTTTCACCTTTGGTCAATTCTTCCATTTTTCCTTTTTAGACATTGACTCTCCTTCCCATGAGAATTTTTAATTCTCATTTATTTATCCCATGTCTATCTCCTTCCCATGTGAATTTTTAATTCACATTTTACCCTTCCAAGGCTTCTAGAATACTAGAAATGTCACCCTCATGCACATGTGACCAATTCCCACCTTTGGAGACTTTTCCTTTATCCTTTAGATCCTTCCTCAAGAAATGTGTGAACCCCTTTAACCACATTTACTTCTCCAACCACCCCTCCTTTCTCCCATGGATATTTTGAGGAATCTCCAAAATTCTCAAAATGTCCCTTTCTTAATTCTCACTTGGGACTCAAGTATCACGTAATTTAGCAAAGACTCTGCTCCATTTTGATAACCCCCACTTAAACTTGTTCGCTTCCTAGATTCCATCAAGTCTAAGTATGCATAACAAAGTGATTTCAAGCCACCTTGAAAATGCCCTAAGCCCTCAATAGTCAATTTGAGACTTCTACGTTCAATTCCTCATGAAGACCTCTCAAACGGCCTCCTAAGTCCTACCTATTCACTTAGTGAATTAAAAAATGCAGCTGGCAGACCCAAAAGTTTTGCACTCCCACTGGGGCCAAAATCTTGGCTAAGCATTAAAAGTGTTTAAATTTTATCGCCCCTACATGAAAGTGAAATTTCTAAAAATTTAATAGCTCTAAATTTTAGTTGCATTACACTTTTACCTAACACTTAAACTTTTTCTTGGCCCTGGCACGTTTCTTCATGAATTTCGCATTTTTCGTCAATCGTGCCACTTTTCGTGCCTAAATTTATTACTCGACTTGAGTTAGGTTTTCGATTTTCTCTTTTGCTTAAAAGTGTTTTAATTCACCATTTTCATTGTTATGATCTTTGGCTTTCCTCTCTTCATGCTGGGCGAGTTTTCTTCAAACTACAAACACATTTTTTCTGAGAATTTTGCCATTCCTCTTCAGCACTCTTCGCGTTTCATTTTGGTAAGTCGTTCCTCTTTATTAATCTCCTATTCTCCTTGCATCTGTTTTCCAAAACCATGTTTCAGATGCAGAGGCACTGAAAAAGTGTGCCCTTGCACTTTGAAATATTTTTCTAACACTGAGATGTAGGAGCGCTATTTTTTAGCGCCCCTGCATCAAAGTCTGAATTCCCAAAAGATGTAAGGGCGCTGAATTTTAGCGCCCTTACACTTTTCCCAGTTTTTTCTTAAAACACTTCCATTTTTCCCAATTTTGCTCCAAACCTTGTTTTTCCACTTTGTACATCATTTTTTGTGCATCATCCTCCGTTTCATGCTTGCTCGACATTGTTGCTCGCTTCGCGCTTCCCAATGCTACTTTTTTTGCTAACGCCTGTTGATTCACCATCCTTGCAGTTTCTCTCCAGATCTTGTCAAGTGATCTCGAAGGTGATGTCCTTTGATCTTGGTTCTTCCAAATAAAAAGTTCATGAGGAGACCAGGAAGAAGTATGAAGACTCCGCACCCAAGCAAAGAAACATGAAGAAGCTTCCTGTTCTCCAATGTTAGACATTTCTGGTGCATCTCTTTATGCACCTTGTAAATATTTCTCGACATTTTTGAATGTCTTTTTGTAAATTGTAATTACACCAAGCTCGAAGATGTAATATTTTGAAAACAAATTACACTTTGACTTTGGTCAAAGTTAGGTGAGATCTCCTAAAATCGCTCACCTAACTTTCCCCCCCCGATTAAATCCTTATTTCCTTCCTTTGCTCATCCCTTCTATATAATGAGTGGATTTTGTTCCAAAATTCATCCCTTTAGTATCTTTGCAATGAAGCATGCCCTTTTGCATAAATTTGTGAAACTTTATACTCATGCTTCTTGTGAATGAAATCTCAATTTAATAAAGAAGAGGACTGTAGCTCAAACTCTATGCTTTGATCTTCGGACACTGTGAGTTGATCTTATTTGGTGGTGATTAGCTTGAAGAATCTGAAGGACTCTAAGTAGTTTATGTAAACTTTGTGTTACATTTATTATTTAGATTTGCATTTGTATTTATGTTATCATTTGGTTGAGTGATCTACAAGACTTTGTGCTTGTAATTATTCATACTCTTGGATACTTTTGTCGAAGGATCTACAAGACTTTGTGCTTGTAATCATTCGTTCTCTTTGATACTTTTGTTGGATGATCTACAAGACTTTGTGCTTGTAATCGTTCATGTTGTTTGAGGAATTGCTACGTCTAAGAAGACTTTGTGCTTCTAACGTGACAAACGGTATATCTACACAGATCCAACATTGAAAAAGCTACATAACGACTTTGTGCCTTCGTGAGCTTTCCCTTTTTACTTTATTTGTGTGTTATTAATCACTTCTGGTATCTCTACGCTTCGCTTTGATGAGATAGAGATATTGGTATTACTGCTAGTTGTTAGTTTAAGGTTATCAAGAATTGTAAACTTCCAACGGTGAAGCATTGTAAACATCTTCTCTGAAAAAAGAGAGAAGGATGAATGTAACACACCCCCCACTCCGTAAGTTTCGTGTACATTTTGTAATTACTTGTTTGATTTACTATCGCTTCTGTTAGCAGTAAGAAGGGTGCCTCCCCTTTCTGAGAGGTGAGATTCACATCTCACATAGCTGTGGCTGAAGTCCAAGTTGTGTAATCTATCGAAAAGATGATTACATAATTTTCACCCAACAGGGACATCAAATTCCTTTTTGAGGAGATCTTCTCACTCCCTAAGGTACTTGGAAGGTACTTGTCCTTCCTCCACCTCATGTACCTTTTGGCCACCTCATTTACACCTCACCTCCTCTTAGCCACTTCACCATCCACATGTCAAGATGTGAGGGCTTGTGAGTTCTCAACCCACCATAGCCCTTCATTTTGACCTTGTTGGATCGATCTCAACCGTTGAATTCTCTAGAGAATTCAAATTCTCCTATAAATACCCCCTCCTCAAGGGCATTTAGGACACTTAGCCATTTTATAACTAGATGCTACCATTTTGTGCAATCATCTAACCTTCAACTACATTCACTTGCATTTACATCCAAGCACATAGCAAAATCCTCTATTTAGTCACATCAAGAGCCATCAAGGAGCATACATATCAATCCAAATCAAGGGCCAACCAAGGAGTTTCAGCTGCAAGAAGGAAGGTATATAATTTGTCTTCATTTAACACTTTCCTCTTTGCATTTTATAAATTCCTTAGGCTAATTTTGAGGTGTTTCATTATGTTTTCCATTGCATTTTAATTGCTTAGAATAGGTTAAACATCTTGATATCACATTTTTGGCACGCCCGGTGGGACTCACAAATGGGTTCTTATACTTCACGTTTACTGTTGTTGAGATTTTTGCAGGAACACATCACAGTGGGGCGATTACGCCCCTATTTTTACTGCAGTGGGGTGATTACACCCTTGTTTTTACCGCAGTGAGGCGATTACACCCTTGATTTACTACAGTGAGGCGATTACGCCCCCTTGGCTCAAAACTATTTTTTGTGCTAACATTTACTGCAGTGAGGCGATTACCCCCCTTGGCTGAAAACTATTTTTTGTGCTAACATTTACTGCAGTGAGGCGATTACGCCCCCTTGGCTCAAAACTATTTTTTGTGCTAACATTTACTGCAGTGAGGCGATTACGCCCCTTGGGCTGAAAATTGTTTTATGTGCTAACATTTACTGCAGTGAGGCGATTACGCCCCCTTGGCTGAAAATTATTTTTTGTGCTAATACATTTACTGCAGTGAGGCGATTATGCCCCCTTGGCTGGAAACTATTTTTTGTGCTAATACATTTACTGCAGTGAGGCGATTACGCCCCCTTGGCTCAAAACTGTTTTTTGTGCTAACATTTATTGCAGTGAGGTGATTATGCCCCCTTAGCTCAAAACTATTTTTTGTGCTAACATTTATTGCAGTGAGGCAATTACGCCCCCTTGGCTGAAAACTATTTTTTGTGCTAACATTTACTGCAGTGAGGTGATTACGCCCCTTGGGTTGAAAATTGTT
>VDFB02211075.1:0-43230 GCA_007258455.2 Sequoia sempervirens
AAGACAAAGAATAACTATATCCTCTTCCCGCATTGAGCCATTTCCTATAGAATGTTTTCAAATATATTTTAAGAGAACCTATTTTTCCTTGTGTCAAATTCTTAGAATGGTTGCTCAAGAGAATATTCCAATTGGCCTAATGATGATGACCCTTCTTGAGTTCTTTGGGACCCTTTCTAGAGAGTGGGTGTTGGAGTGCATGAAAGATATCCTTCTTGTCAACCTGAGGGGAAATCTCCAAATAATTGTCTAGGTAAAAATTGTGCACCTTTTATTTATTTCAAATTAATAATGTTGGCTCTAGATGACATTGAAAATTGCTCTCTTATTGTTGATGTTAACTTCTTTCATCTCACACAAGCTACCAAAGAATATTCTGGAAAATTGGGTGTAGATTGATGCATCAAGTTGTTTGAACACTTCATGTCTTATGAAGGGCTATATTTCTTCTTGGGTGCATATTTGAGCTCTAGGTGATTTGACTTTGGATTGTCACTTGTATCATTTTTTCACTGATATTCATTGATCTATTTGAGGAGGTAATATTATAGTAGCTTGGGAGCCTTGTACTTATATGGAAAATTGTATTTTCAATGTCATTGGTAGTGATGATCCCGAAATTCACTTCAAATACATTGAAGCAACAGGAAAAACTAGAGAAATCAAGGAGGTGGAACATGTAAACAGAGTCAAACTTCTATGATGCTAAAAGGACAAAGAAATTTCTTATGGAAGCAAGACTTCCAAATGTCGTCCCTTGATAAATGTTTGTGATCTGTTTGGATTTGTACCAGATATTACCCATTACTTATATTCAAATAATACGTTGTGATACATTGAAGGCCATGTCCAAAATGTAGGTCCTTGTTAGCAATTGCATGCAGAAAATATCAATTAAATGCAAATAAAGATTAAATAGAGGAATGAAAAAAATAGAAATAATAATAGCGAGAGATAATTTTTAACATGGTTCACCCAAACTCGGGCTACATCCACCAACAAAAAGTCCAATATTATTATCCAACAAATCAAACTGATTACAACTCACAATCCTTGCAACTCAATACCGCTGCAAATCCTACAATACAATGTCAAGTAAAACACTAACCCTTAGCCTTTTATCAAGAATTATGTTGGTTACAAAATAGGGTTTTTTTATGTCGTCCATAAAAGAAAAACCTACCGACGCATTTATAAAATAATAAAAATCATGAGAGATTTTAGGGGTGTTTCCCCTGAGCCCCCACGAGGGTGCTGCCCCTCGACCTTGCCATATATTAGAATAGGGAGTGTGCTAGGGGTGCTGCCCCTAGTCCCCGCAAGGGGCACTGCCCCCAAACCCCCATTAAATAATTTAGGGGCAAACCGCACTGATAAAAGTGGGGAAAATATAACCTCTATGTCTGATTAGGCTCCACATAACAATAGCCCTCATATTGAACACTTCTTTTTTACTCCATGTTTTATGCTAGATAAAACCTTATATATCTTCAAGTTGTAGGTAACTCATTTCAAAAATCTTTAGTTTCTAAAAAGAGTTCTATAAAACGACCATATTTATAATGTTACTAATAATGTCTGAAAGACTACCATGTGTACCAAAATATTTTATGCATGCTAGGGGAAATTTATTGTTGGTACCATGTCTTTTTAATAATGGAGAACTAATATAAACTTAAAGGACATTCTTATTTATTGGAAAATGACTAATGTAATAGATATTGGTTACAATAAATTAACCTTTATCAATTTTATTGTGTGGGTTCTACACATGCATTTAAATGACTAAATTGTTTACTCTTTTTTGACTATTGATCAGGTAAATCCAAACAATGCTCCTTTAGTTGTTAGTTAGTTGCTTAATGATGGTTGTCCTAAGGACTTCATCAAAGGTCTTATTCTTTTTGTTCATTCTCTCCTTCTTGTTGAACCACTTGAAGAATGCGAGAAAAAGGTAATGTATAAAATCTCCAAATCTATTTTTCAATTTTCATAAGGTTTATATTAAGCTAACCATTCTTGTTTTGTCTTTTTTTCTCCAAGAATAGGTTTCGATTGTTGACACAATGTTTAGAGAATCTTGTGAGTGAAGGAAGTTAGGATGTACATGTACACAATGCATTGGGTAAAATCATTATTAATACAAATAATAATCCAAAGCACTTCCTCACTACAAATCCCTACAATGATTCTCAGGTGGTGGGTAAATGCTATGAGAAAATAGATCCAACTCTAGCAATTGTTGCATATAGGTATGGACAATGTGATGAAGAGCTTATTAATGTTTCCCTATTTTTAAGTATGAGAACTTAGTCAATTTTAGTTCCTATATGATCTCCCATGCTTGGGATGAGATATAAGACCCCTAGTCTTCATTTTTCAAGTAGTTATTTCATGTTTTGGAGCTGTATAAGGAAAAAAAAGAGCATTGTAACTCAGTTTTCTTAGTCACAACACTGAGAAACACACTTTGTAACACATTTTTCAAACAAAAGACACATATTTAAGTCTTGTATCCATTGTAAGAACACCTTTTCTGAATAAAATTTTAGTATTTTTCATTCTTAGTAGTTGTTTCATTATGTAAAAATGCATGATTGAGAATGTTTTTCTGTGTTTTATGTTTAATCCTCAAAAATAATGTCTCATTTCTAACACTTTTAGGTAGAAACCAATGAACAAAAATAATTAAATAAACTACCAATTGACTAAATGTACTAACAATTGACATAAATCAGTAAATAAATATGACTAAACATATGCCTATGTATACTACCAGTTGACAGAAATCAGTGAATAAATAAAGTACCAATTGACCAAAATTAATGAATAAATATGACTAAATATATGACTAAATCAATGACTAAAAATATACTACCAAATTGATCAATACCATAAATTTGGTCGCATTATAAATGACCAGCAATAAACTACTAATGGTCACATGACCAAGCTCAGTGAACAAATATGACTAAATATATGACTAAATCAATGACTAAATTAACTACCAAATTGATCAATCAAAATGACCAAATAAATGACTAAAAATGGTTTAGTCATAAATTTGGTCACATTATAAATGTCTGGAAATAAACTACTAATGGTGACGTGACCAAATTTAGTCATTTATATGCAATTTTTAGTAGTATTTTTAGTCATTTATTGTTGTTTCTCTACTAGTGTTTCCTCGTTTAAATGATGAATACATGGCTTGATTTTATACATCAAAAGAATACTAACTAAATCCAAAACATTATTTTTCAAATCCTCCTTCCTCCTAGACTTAGGCTAAAAAAAATAGATTTAGTTTATTTGTTGTCTCATTATAAGGATTATTCATAGTTTATTCCTCCTTTATTTGGAAAAATCAAAACCACTTCAAAAATTATTCTTACCACCTAGACTTAGGTGAATAGATTTAGTTTATATTTTGGCTCAAAAATATTCAAAGATTATAAATAAATAAATGAGCCTAGAAATATCTAGAACCTAGAATAATAAATTTATAAAAATACACATATAATGTGGTGCAGGTGCATACATTTGTTCACAAAAAGTTATAATATAAAAATTAATATAATCATCTCAAACATAACTACAATAGAAATGATGTTTGAGTGTAATAATGTGAAGGTGTTAGTGGGTGGATGGGTGCGTGCCTCTCCACACACTTTGTCGTGGAGAGGCCATTGACATGGCGTTTGATAGACAAGAAGGGTTATGTCTTGGTGGCTGCTTGTCCAGATATTCATCATGAATCTTTGTGCTAGGGTAAGTGCCTTAAGTGAAATGACATTTACATGTGTGCTCCATATCTTGGCTTACACTAGGCGGATGGTGGCAGTATGTTTAATAATGCATGGAGTACTATCCATAGTTTATGCAGAAGTAATGAGTCATTTGCTTGAGTGACTGGGAGATAGGTATAGTTTAAAAACATTCATCACTGCTCATTCCTTCATGGTGATGTTCAGTATTCATGTCTCTGCAAGTGAAATGTCGTGTGATGACAGAGATACTCTAGTGCAATTGTTGAGCTCCAAAAAGAAAATGGCCTTTCTTGGCCTGGTGATGTCTCTGAGGCTTAAACGCATGATCTGTCACCCTGATAAATTCTCATCCTCTTAGCAGTAAAGTTTCTAGTAGGGAAGGGATTTTTGGAAGGTGGTGAGGGTTATCATCTAGATTCTTACATCTCATCTCAGGTTCTAGCCATTTTGCTCGATGTGGGTGTGGTTAAAATAGAGGTGGATGTTAATCATGGTCAAGTTGTTCAGAAAGGAATTATTGGTGGGTTTGGATGAAACCCTGGCAGTTGCATCTCTGAGTTTTGGTTGCCCTCTCCCACGAAATTTGTGTATGCATGAAGTTTATGGGGAAATAGTGAAATATTGTCCATTCCTATTGGGCATTGTTGGTGGGGATCTCTTTGCTGATTGTAGGTTGATGGAGGTGGCCATGGATTTCCTCAAGCTCAGGTTTGGCATTACACAGACGAGGAATGCAAACTGGAGTTATAAATTTTCGGTCTTCGCTCAACAAAACCTATGGTAATGGGGCTCTTCTGGTTATCAAGGTCTTCGGTTTGTTCCTTGGTGTCTTTGGGGGTTACAGATAGTCACATAAAATGTCATTTGTAGCACTCTGTTGGCTTTTGATAATGTCGAGGAAATTTTTTGCATAGCATATGGGTCTCTATAATCAGGTTGGTCTGGGTAAGTTTTTTGTTATGGTTTGGTGGTGTCTGGCCTCAAGTGTTGCCCTAACTTTGTTTTGGTTGTCTCGTTCGAAACATATTGGCCCTGGTAGTATGCCGACATTGTATGCCTTGGGAAAATTTTGTAAACTTTCATATATTATCAATAGATATCTCTTACCTTTATTGAAAAAATAATGTGAAGGTGTTAAAAAAATATAAACATAGTTTATGTATATTTAAAAGTATATAAAATAATCTTTATGTAAATGAAAGAAATTAAAAGAACTCTAAATATAAATACATAATTCTAAAATAAATAAAAATAAATCTTCAAATCAAAATAATATAAGCAATGCTAATGAAAAAAAATAGTTCTTAAGTAATTCATAAGAAAACCTTTTAAATAGTTCTATAAAATGGAAGTGAAGTAAATTAATTTTTACATAATTTTAAAGTAAAATAAAATAATTTACAAATAATTTTTAAATAAATAAAAATATAAAATTAAAATTTTATTGTTTTTAGATAAATATGCTAAAAATATCTATATTAATTTTATTGATAATATGGAGTTGGGGCCCTAGTTCGGTTGGCTAAATCTTTCCTGTTGCTGGAGGTTGGTCATGAGGTCTAGTCTCCCTCATCCCCGTGGTACCGGAGGGCATGTCGTGCCAGCGCCGCCGGTCACGTTAAAAAGTTTACTAGGCACACTACAGTATATAGGGGGTCGTGCTACCCGATTCCCACAGTCTATAAAAAAATAAAAATAAAAATAAAAAATTATTGATAATATAATAAAATAATCTATAAAAAATTGATTGAATGAAAAAATATATTAAAGAAATATATTTCTCGTTTCTCTACTTCCGAATTTTATTATTTTATTATATTAATTTATAATTTTAACATAGTTTTAAAAATATATATTAATCACTATGATATTTATTTTACTTTTATATTCTTTTAATTCATCACTCTCTCAATTTTATTACAATCTTGGAAAAATGTGTAATAGAGATATGGATGAAATGGAAAAAAATACTAGAACTTCATATACAGAGGTAGGGAAGAGGGGCCTATAGTGGAGTGTTGGTGTACCCTAACTTCACGTTTCTCAAAAACCTACGTGGAAATTTCAAATCACTCCCAATTATGTACAATAGTGTATTTGGCAACTCATGTGCTTCTATATTTCATTTTAGGGTCATATCATCAAATATGATGCCACATCAGCATGCTTTTTGTTGAGGTATCCAAAAAGGCCCAAAAAAAAAGTGAGACTAATAGTGGTGCACTAAGTAATGTTTTATTGGTGCACTGATGTGGCATCACATGATTTGTCACTTTGCATACTTTATGGATAAAAAATGTTTTGCAATTGGATATTAAAATGCTCCACTATGGGGCCCACTGAGGACTACTTCTATCCCCACTATTGAACCCTACTCCATTATGGGCCCCTCTCCCCTAATGATGAACATAAATGTCTATCTCCTTCTTGAGCTTTGTATATCGGGTAGGTGAATGAAATCTTAATATACAAAAATTTAATTGTTGAATTGTGATAAATAGTGCTTTATAAAATGAAAGCTTTTGATTTAATAATCAGTATTTTAGTGTTCTACACTAACCCTCTAATTTTAAACTAGAACAATAGTTCAAACCCATTCAAGATATTTGTTAACAGAGTTCAAATTTTTAGCATAGCACCCATTGGGAATGTGACAGGTGAAAAAAGTCATTTCACCATGCAAAGGTTTTCAAATTAGGGAAATAAGCATAGCCATCCTTTTCATTTATGATATGATTGAATTTTCATATATCCCACTCAAATACAATTGACACTCTTCAATGCAAAATAGTTGCTTTAAGAATAATCGATTAGGGCTTGGTATAACAAAAGCACCCATAATCTTGCAAAATGTTATTTAGATTCAGATTTTGTTTATTTATGCATGTGATGTAATTCAGGGATTGGATACTAATGGCTCCATTTGATAGCATCAGCGAAAGAAAACAGGGTAATTTGTGTTCTCGTATATCTTTCTTTAGATGATTTTTTTTATAATACTTTAGTTGCTCATGTTTTAACACTCATGTGAATGATACAGATGGTATTTTTTTCAATCTTTTTAGTGCATGCGACTGGTGAACAATTTCATGTTGATATTTTTGAAACATTGGTGTGTTATTCATTTGTAGATAGTTCTTAGTAATATTTCTAATGAAAGAAGTTGATTGTCTTTGTTTTAAATTCATGTGATAATTTTTGATAGATTGGTAAACAATTGCAATGCTCTATAAGTCTATGACATGTTCCAGTGAGTCTTAGATGTTGTGGTTTAATGTGGATATTTGTAACTCTTTCATTGTTATGTTTCTAATCACAAGTGATTTAAGGGAGAACTCACAATCGCTTAATTGTAGATATGTCATTATAAGTGTATGATAGTACAAAGTGCACTTGTGGAATTTTTGCAATACATGCAACAATAATAAAGAGGATGGAGATATTTTGAAAGACAAATAAAGGTATTGCAAGCATCTATAGCTCATAAAGTGTCCACCTTTGCTACCACAAGCCATTGGTAGTTTGACTGAGATTAGGTGAAATGGGTCAACAATCTTTGACCATGTTTAAGTGGCATTGAATTATTAGTGTAGTGATGGAGAATTCATGTTGCATGTAGTGTGTGACATGCTAACATCATGATATGGTTATGTGAGTGATGGAATTTTATGTTGCAATTAAACAATTAAAATTTTTGAATTCTTTGTTGAATGGTTACGTGGTTATCTATTTATTAGCCGATAGGCTATATGTGTGAACTTTGGTCGGAATTTTCATCAACCTTCCTAGCTTTTAAGCCTTTCGGCATTTGTGAAAAAGGTGGTAGATGTTTTTGAACTTTGGTCAAAATTTTCGTCAGCCTTCTCAGTTTTTAAGCCTTCTAGCGGTCGTGAAAAAGGTGGTGGATGTGCTTGGCGCATGTTGGGAAGAGGGTGGAAAATTTTCCATCGCGAGGATAGATAAGGCCAGAAAAATTAAACACTGGTTCATATCAACATTAATTATTGTATGGTTTCTGTGTACTAGAAATGGTTGTAATAACACCTACCATTTAAAACCTCAAGAAACATAGCGAATGTTTGTGCAATTTTTGATAGAGAATTGTTGGGTCTCATTCTGTTGCTATACTTGCTATCAGAGCTGTGAGCAAGGAGAGAAAGATTTTGTGAAGGTGTAAGTTTGATCAAGCGTTTTCCAGCTTCTGTGAAGGTGGTTGGAGGTTATTTTGTATTTTTTGCATGGGGCGATGGTTGCAAAAGAAAAAAAAAAGTGTCTCTTATGATAAAATTTTGCCCATTTTTTTTGTAGGTGTTCAAGAAACAAGGAAGCAAAGAGAAAGCTAGTGAGAAGAGGTGCATATCAAAAAAATCCTTTGCGATATTGTTTCATTTGTGGTTCAGGATTTGTGGCAGGATATATTGTTTGATTTCTGATAATGAACTATAGATTGTTTCAAATTTTGATAAGGTGATGTTGAGAAAAGACTATATCATTTGTAAAAATGAATATTGGTTCATTTATGGTTTGCGTTTTGTGGCTATGGTTTTGCATGCATTTGTTACTGCAAATTTTTGTGTTTTGTGGGTTTCCCCATCTGGGTCGCTATTGAAACCAATATTGTTTGATTTATGGCTTATGTTTTCTTGTTATGGTTGCAACAGAATAAAATAGTTAATGTTATACATTTTATGTTGATTTCAGTATCGTGTTGAATTGTTAAATGTGTCAATGGAAAATCAATTAAAACAACATAATCAATGAAACTTTATACTAGAGAATTTAATTAACAGTCTAATCTAATTGAAATAGATAAACTCTCTAAATCCATCCCATTGTTTCTTTTCTTCAGGGATTCATTAAATCATAATTTCTCTCATATTTGCTTGTGCACTATTACCTTTAGAATGACAACCTGAGGAATGGAATGTTGGAAAATGTAAGGAATCTATTCCTACACGAGTGATTGAACTATATGATAATATTGGTATCATAATGATGTTGTGATGTAAATACTGTATGAAAATTATTATGATAACTAAAATATAGCTACCAAACTAAGCCATGATTATAAACTAAAATGCTTCTAAAATTCCAATTGCTAAATGCCAAAATGCCAAATGCTCTCTATTGAAAATTCTACATAGTAAGTTTTCTCAAAGTTGGGATATGAAATGTTGTAGAATGAGGCTGCATTTATAAGATTTCCAATGCATATTTTGATGTGGTAGCAACCAACGATTAGGATTTTAGCTAGAGAGATTGAGGGTGGAGGATGAAGAAGTTAGAGGGAATAAACGAGAGTGTGCCCTTTAATAGAACACTTTTCTAAGTGGGAGAGAGAATAAATGGAGGAAGAGAGCCAAGTGTCTCAAGTTTGTTTCAAAACTTGTTGAGGAAAAATCCTATTTAAATATTAAGGATTTTTTTTCCATGAGACACATGATGAGGTGGCAGGAGGAAAAATTTGTAGACATGTGACTAAATTTAAATTTTAGAATTTAAATTTAATGAGAGGAAATAAATTTAAATAAGACAAACTATTGAAATTTGTTTATTTAATTAAGATGGAAGAATGTGATTTAAGATAGAAGAATTAGAAAATGAACTATATAAATAAATTTAGAATTTATTTATAAGTAGACGAAATAAGAGGTTTATTAATTAAATACCTTGTATTTAATTAATTAATTATCCTGATAGATTTTAGGTGTATACATTTTTCCCCTCTTTGAAGTGATGTGTTTACACATTGCTTCAAAGAAAAATTTGCTAATGATGTTGACAAATTTTTTTTGATATGCCCCAGACACTGATGTTGATTATTTTAGGATTTTTTGAAAATTTTGAAAATTTTATGATTTTTTGATGATTTGATGATGATTTCAAAATTTTAATGATACTGCGATGTTTTATCTCCCAAAAAGTGACATTGATCCTACCCCTTTGATGAATTGATTAATTAAGGCCCCCTTTTTAAAAATAAATAAATAAATAAAATCAATCCCATTAAATTCCCATTTAAATCCTCTTTTAAAAGGTTAATAAGATGAAAAATAACCTCATTTGTTTCATTTGGATTTTGAAAATTTAGAGTGATTGAGTGAGTTGAGCAATTTTGAGCAAATTTGGCAAGATGGTGATTTGAATCCAGACCCATCGATTTGAGCGAGTGTGACATCACAATCACCTGACCGCATATGGACCTCCCATACGTACCCTTAAAAACCTCCTCATGAGTTTTGAATGATGTTTTTCCCTCATTTTTAATGTTTAAATTTCAGATTTTCAACCTCCTCGTGAATTTTTAATGATGTTTTTCCCTCATTTTTGATGTTTAAATTTTAGATTTTCATGTTTTAGCGCATTCAGACTTTGATGTAGCACATTAGGTCACTATTTTGGTGCATTCAGTAGATTAGCACATAGGGTCAATTGTGTAGTGCATAGGTGATTTTTTTTAGTGCATAGAGGCCTAGATTGAGTGCACATGATGAATGTTTTAGCGCAATAGGTCAGTGGGTGCATATATATTGCATAAATTAGCACATATGGTGATCTTTTTAGCAAATAGAGAGATTTAGCACATTGATGGGTTTTAGTGGTGCATTCATAGATTTGGAACATTGAGGCATTGTTGTGGCGCATCGGTGAAGTTTTCTAGTACATACATGTTTTCAATGCATAGAAAGATTGTTTTAGTGCATCTAGGCTAGATTGATAAAATTTGGATTAGACTCTTTGATTTTGATGATTGTTGATCATGTCGGCCAACTTTTTAATGTTGGTTGATGATGTTGATAGATTAGATGATGATTGATTTCATGATAGGTGAGATTCAATGATAGGATTATGATGATTGACCTCATGATAGGTGAGGATCAATGACAAGATAATGATGATTGACCTCATGATAGGTGAGGATCAATGATAGATGCTCACAAGATTTGATCAAAATATCATTAGAGCTGATTAGATTGATAGGTTGATTGATGTTGATTAATAAGATTGCTGATTGGTGATATGTTATGATGATAGGAGTCTTCGAGAGTCCTTCATTCTTGGGAGAATTTTTTGAGGACCTGAGATTTGATTCCTCATCTGGTGCAGGCTGATCTAGATGTGATTGGATGATGTAGATTGAATTATTTCATAGATATGCCCCAACATAGGATTAATAGGGGACTTCTAACTGCTTTGGCAGAGAGGTGGCACAGTGACCACAACACCTTTGACTTAGCCACTGGTGAGATCACAGTTACACTAGAGGATGTTTACCAGATTATGAGGATTCTTGTTGTTGGTGAGTTGGTTGTGTATGATTCCACAGAGTAGGGAGGCATCGATGCACTAAGGAGAGCCTTTGAGGATGACCAAATTTGTGGATATGAGATCCCATGGTGGGATGTGGTTGATGCATATGTGGCACTACCATGTGTTCTTGCTAGTTTCATTAGAGGTTTCTTATGTCCTGATCCTAGGTCGAAGGGACTCTTAGTCGGTTGGGGTCAGATGTTAGAGAGCATCATCACATAGGGGACTAAATATGCTTGGGGCTCTTGCATGTTAGCTCACTTGTACCATGATCTTCATTAGGTGGTTTATCTCAGAGGGGCTAGTTTGTTAGCAGGGGTGACACTGCTATAGATATGGGTGTTGGAGCACATAGCTACCACTCATCTAGTGGCTAGTAGATTGCATTTGATAGGTAGGCCATAGATTCATGGATATACAGGTCCAATTTTCTAGCATAATCTAGGAAAATTAGAGTACTGGTAGAGGGTTTTGGATGACTTGCATACTGTTACCTAGAGGCTCTATCTAGGCTGTGAGCAGTGGCCGAAGGATGACAAAGAGATGCCATATGTGTGCATTGCTAGATACTTGATTGGGAGGACACCACTTGTTATTGAGAGATTCCTTATTGGGAGAGTGCTATGACAATATGGGTGAGTACAGGGTATTCCCTAGGGAGCTTCTTTATATGCACACAGACCACAGGACATTTCAGAGTGGGGGCTTGTTTTGTCATATGATGTAGCATGTGAGGAGTACCTCTTATTATAGCCAATTATATGGGAGTATCATCTAGAGATCATAGAGGCTACAATGTTGTAGGAGTATGCACACTATTTCTTTTCACATCCTTTCCTGAGCATATCCAATTCAGATGAGCCAATACATTTATTAGATGATGATCAGGCACCAAGATGGAGGAGGGGTAGAGGAGGTGATGATGAGGAAGGAGAGAGCAGTGATGATGAAGATGATGGCGATGGGGATGGTGGTGGGGATGGTGATGGAGGTGGAGATGGAGGTGGAGGTGAGGGTGGTGATAGACTAGTGTTATGTCTCAGAGTGCCTCAGAGGAGGAGATCCCTGGTAGCTGCAACACAATAGCATGTTTAGATTTGTTTTCCCTCACAAAAAAAATAAGCTTAGATAAATACTTTATAGGCCCAACTATAGACTCTATAGGGTCAGCCGGTATAGATACAGGGTCAACTTCAGGCATAGACAAAGGCACATGCACAGATTGCGACTCTCATAGCCAAGAGAGATGCCCTGTGGTAGTGGTGTGAGCAGGCATATGCCTTGTTAGAGATATTGTAGAGAGTGGTTGAGGGTACCTCGAAAGCAGATTACCTCATAGAGGTATGACACTCTGCCAGGGAGGCTGAGTATTACAGGCTACGGTATCATGAGGCAGTCCCTACAGAGTAGCGAGTTAGCTATGCTCATTCTACCAGGTCAAGATGCAGTCATTCAAGGACTACTAGCAAGGGTGTCATTGGACTATCTTGTAGGGATCCAGGGGTAGGGTTGTCAAGTGTTGCCACATGAGGAACAAGGCCAACATTGTATGGGGGGAGAAACACATAGCTCCGTCATGATCACCTTTGATGTACTTGAGACATTTGTATACACTGATTCAACAGAGACATTGATGATTTCTGCCATTTTGATGATCTACCCCTTGACATATTTGGATATCATTGTACACTTGAAATTACTATTTTGAGATTTATATTATATGCAATGATGATTGGTGATCTATATGTGTTTATATGATTTTATGATGGATTCCTATGATGAATGCATTTAATTTTTGTTCTATATGCTATGTGATGTTTAATATGCTTATGTGATGCATATGTTTATGTGATGCATATGCTTATGTGATGCATATGATGATATGATGATGATTCTATATGTTTGATGCATGATGCTTTATGTTGTATGAGATGGGTTTGATTATGTAAATGATATGTAATGCACTTATTTTTTTATTTTCTAATGCAAATATTATGATGTAATGCATGGATGGATGAATGATGTGATAATGCTTTCTAATGTATGTATGATATGCAAATGATTATGCAACAACATGAGAATGATCTGTTTTTGTTAATGTCAAATGTACTCAATCCATTAATGATAGATATAACATCTTTTGAAAACTGTGCCAGCCTTGGAAAATCTAAAATGTAGATGCAAAACTAATATGGATGCAATCTACTTAACCATGCAAATATAAATATGCAATTATTGTCATTGTATTAGCTAATTTATTGTGCTTTTATCATCATTGGGCCTTTGAATTGTTGAAAGTGAGTACAAACATCGATGGTATAATTAGACCATGATGACCTAAGTACTACTTTCATGATTTTTGATATTGCAATTTAACACAAGTATTAAGGTATAATTGAACCGAGATGACCTGAGAATTTCTTGCATTAATAGACAAGAGTTAATTATTTTCCTATGCAAATTCGAAATGTCATCAATGATACTTTATAGAGCATGTCCTGTGACAATTTGCATAGTAGTAATGATTAACTCACAAAAAATAGACAAAGAAAATATCATTCTCGATCATAGCTTCTCTAGTACGTGACATCCTTAAGTTGCTCCAGAGAAACGATAACAAAAATAAAAATACAACAATTTAACAATCATGCCAAAGTGATAAAACCATGATTCAAAAGGAGCATCATCCATTTAAATTTGTTTTTATTTGATTGATTTAGCTATTTGATATGGATGGTTGATATGTAAAGTTTGATGATTGAAGTTCAATGTTAAGTTGCACTATGATCGTTATGTTTGCATTATTGTATTGTTGTTATTTTTTTGTTGGCTTAAGCTCAAAGTTTATTGCCCGTAGTGAGTTTAGGATTTTTCCCCCAATCTAGGGTGAGACATGACCGCAGTGCGAGGATATGTACACGAGGCTTTTCAATGACAGGGATAATGATGGCGAAAGTGAATGGTCAAAACATGCTCAAATAGATGGAAAAGCTAATCTATCACAAATAGTGCATGTTGCTAGGTTTTCACTAGTTTTTATTGCACTTTCTTAGATTTTATGATTCTTTTGATTTTTTTGATTTTTCACTTTTTTTATATTTTCTCATTTTTCTATTTTTTTTTTGGATTTTTGACTTTTTTGATTTTTTGGTTGTCACCAAGATGCATGTTTGCTAGATTTTCATTAGGGTGACCATTTTTTCAAAAAAAATTCTCATTTTTTTGTATTTTTTCAGGACTTTTACCATGCACTGGATGAATTAACTGTAGAACTTCTCGAGATACAAGTTGTTGATAGGTTCTTCAAACAAGTCACGTTCAAGCATAAACAACTGATAGGTTCCAAATCCATAGACTGATACAACGACAAAGGGACCTAGCCAATTTGGTTCAAAATTCCCCTTCTTTTCTTGATCCTATTGATTGTGGGGATTTTCTTATAGGACCAAGTCACCAACCTAAAATTTTCTTGGTTTTACTTTGTGATTATAACTTCTTGGAATCCTCTACTGATAGGATTTTAGGTGATCAATTACATGTTGATGACGCTCATCCAACAGTTCCAACTCTTGTAGCCTGGATACTCTATAATATTCCTATGAAATGATTCCCTTCAAAGACACACAGAGTGATGGTAGCTCAACCTCAATAGGAAAAATGAACTTTGATCCATAGACAAGAGCATATGGTGTGGCTCTTGTTGAGGTGCAGATACTAGTTCGGTATGCCCACAAAGCAGGGTTCAGTTGAACGTTCCAATCATGTCCAACATCATTGATGGTTTTCTTTCGGATTTTCAAAATGGTTTTTTTTGAGGCCTCTACCTGGCCATTTCCTTGAGGGTAGTAAGGTGTGGAAAACCTATGCTAGATATGAAACCTTTCACAAAGTTCTTGGACATCTTGATTGTTGAAGGGTCTACCATTGTTCATGACAATGGACTGAGGAATACCATACTTACAAATAATGTAATTTCTAGGATGAAGGATGAAATTTGTTTTCTAGTGATTGTGGTTAAGGGAATAGCTTCAATCCACTTTATGAAGTACTACATGGCTATGATGATGACATATGAATTTTACCTACAATATCTAATCCCCAATGACAAAAAGGCCATGTTGATGTGAATGGTTACATTTCCTATGTTGGAGCATGTATTAGGTTTCCATGGACTTGATATTTTTGGAACATTTTAACAAATTGAAAATACTCCTCCATATTCAGCCAGTAATACCCCAAGCATAGGGTTTTTTTAGTGAGAGTTAGACCACTTGAATGAGTGCCACAGATACCTTCATGAACCTTGCATAAAGTAGTTTCATCTTCGTTACATTCAAGAAACCAAAGGATAGTACCATCAAGACCTCATCAATAGAGTACATTGGCTATTAGAGTATGTCAAGCCGCTTGTCAGATAAAGTTACATTTTTGGTTTTGGGACAAATCTGGTGGTAGGGTATTGTCTCTTAGGTAGGTGTAGATATTCCCATAAATACAAGCTTCAGCCTTGACTAGATGGTATATGACTTGGGATTTAGAGTTATTGTTGGAAATAGGATGCCATTTAATTACAAATCCTAAACATTAATTATTTCATGTATCTCCTAGATTCTTGGAATGTGTTCAACAACACTAAGATTATGATAAGATTATTATTTGGATGAAATAAATCATGAAATTGACATTTGTAGTTATTCCTAAATAATAGGAGCATGTGGGTGCACACATGGTAAGGTGACACTCACCTTGAGTTCAATTAACTATTCCGAGTAAGAGATAACACTTCTAAATGCATTTAAAGATCCTAGGAGTTAGGGTTTGATGTTTGCATGCTTGAAGTTCAGTTCAGTTCAATTCAGTTCAGTTTAGTTTAGTTCAGAATTAGTTTAGTTTAGTTTAGTTCAGTTCAGTTATGGTTTAGTTATCTTTAGTTGCATGCAAGTGCATGTTGAATGCATGTTCTTTAGTTAACTTCGAATGCATGGATAATAACATTGAGTTGTATGAAAAATAACAGGGACTACTTCCAGTTAACAGGGGATGACCATTCTTGCATGAATGGTTTTGAGTAAATGTTTCAGTTAACAAGAAATCACTTGGGTTCCCAAGATGCTTTCTTGGAATTAACTCCAATGCATGATAAGATATTTCTAAAGGCTTTGTTAAGTGGGACCCTCTTTTGGGTGCCATCTTTGAGGAAGAGCTTTATAATTATCACCAAAGTGAAGGATGAGTTGTAGCTTTAGTTTGGGACACCCAAATGGGTAAAGCACATGTTCTAAGCTTTGGTCTTCACGGTAGAACTCAACTTGAAGCAATATGGTGTACCTTTTCAAGGGCTTGAGCTTGTGCATTGTAATTATCACCTTTTGGAGATTACAAGGTTGCATATTGTCTCTATATATCATTCAAGTTGAAGAGAGTTTTCATAATTGTTATTGCAGGTGTGAAGAAGATTGGAAAAGATAGAAGAAGCATTCTCAAGCAAGAATTGGAGCTATTGTAATTCAAAGATTGAATAATAGAATAATTCTTCATGGAGTTTTTTCCTAAAAGGGTTTCTCCACGGTACATCTTGCGTGATCTTTCTAATATCCTGTCTAGTTCTTCTATCAACTTCTCTCTTCATTCTACAACAGTAAAATGGATTAATCAAGATAATCACCCACAAAGAATATATGTAACAAAGAAAAGACTTAGATCAGCAATATTAAAGTTTTACAGAGTATTATGCTAAGATAACTGATCGGCTATCACATGACCCTTGATTTCTCTTTTGTCTACATACTAAATGTAAAACTCACTCAATATCATTACCCACTTGGCTAGTCTTCCTGTTAGGACAGCTTTGCTGAGTAGATACTTCAATGGATCAATTTTTTCTATGAGTTTGATGGTATGGGTTAACATGTAGTGTCTTAGTTTTTGAGTAGAAAATACTATCGCCAAACAAGATTTTTCAATAAATTTGTAGTTGATTTCATAGCCATTCAAGGTTCTGCTGATGTAATAAATAGCCCTTTCTTTTCTTGTAGATTCTTCCTATTCCAGTAGAGAACCCAAAGATACCACTATTGTTGCTATGTAGAGTACTAAATGGTTTCCCTTCAGTTTGTGGGAATATTATAGGTGGTGAAATCAGATACTATTTTACTTGATTAAAAGATGCTTCACATTTTTCATCCCATTTGAAAGAAACATTCTTGTGTAGTAACTGATTGAAAGGATGAGTTTTATCTACCAGTTGTATGATGAACATTTTGATAGATTGGAATCATCCCTATAAAGACCCGAGTTGGCTAATATTATTAGGAGGAGGCATCTCCATGATGGATTTTACTTTCGTAGGATCCACCTCAATGACTTTAGTTGATACTATATATCCTAAAAGTTTAGCTGATGTCATGCCAAACAAACACTTCTTTAGGTTTAATCTTACATTGAACTTTTCCAAATGAGTAAAGATTTTTTATAGGATTTTCATATGTCCTCTAGTGAATGATTTGGCTAGAAATTCATCTACATAATCCTCCATAAAGTTATACACCATGTCATGATTCAAGATAGTGGTCATCGCATGCTGGTAGGTAGCTCCATCATTCTTCAACACAAAAGGTATAACATTCCAATAGAATGTACCCCACAGACATGTGAAAGTGGTTTTGTCTTGGTCTTTTGGTGCAATTTTTATCTGATTATAGCCTAAAAAATTCTCCATGAGTGATAACATTTCATGTCTAGCTATCAAATCTACAATGATGTCAATGTTAGGCAAAGGAAAGTCATCTTTCAGACAAGCCCTGATAAGATCTTTGAAATCTGTACATATCCTAATGTTGTTATCTAGTTTAGAAATTGGTACAATGTTTGAGATCCATTTAACACAATCAATAAGTTGGATGAATCTTGCATCCAATAATTTCTTCAATTCAACTTTCACCAGGAGGGTGATATGTGGATACATTTTTCTCAGCTTTTGCTTCACTAGCTTCACTCCAGGTGGTAGAGATAAATGATGCATTATAAGATTTGGATCCATGCTTGGCATGTCAGCATAGGAACAAAAAAAATTGACTTGTCTCTCTTCAAATAACTTAGTGAAACCTAGTTTTTCTTCCTCTGTCATGGATGTTGCTAGATGTAGGGTCTTCACTATTTCAGCTATACCAATGTTGATGGATTGTGTTGGTTCAATCAACACTAAAGATCTCTCCTGATAGTGCTTGGGAAGAGTGTTAAATCTCCCATCTTTCAATCCTTTAGAGAGGTTTCCATCATTAGATGCACTCTTTATTTTTACTTTTTCTTGATCCAATATAGCCATTAAATGGTTTTCACCATTAGATCAATTTTTGATATTCATCATTTTGCAGCTAAGAGATTTGGTGCTCCCATTATCTAAATATTTGTTATGAGATTCAATGATGGAACATGTTTTAGGATTATCAAATCAAAGGAATTTCACAATGGCATCATTTTTTGGAAAGATAGGTATGTCCAACAACTCGGTTTGGTCCCATTCAATCAGTTCGGGGTGTATCAATGGCAAGGAATCACCAGATTGGTTAAGGTCAAAAGGAGTGAGTGTCATGATGGAAAAATCCTCAAAGTGTTTGAAAGTGATGTTGAGGTCTATGATGTTACTCTCCTCTGAATGATCTATCTCACTCGAAGCCTAATTATCTTCACTTGAGTCATCGATATGTTGTGATCCAAATTCAAGAGGTCTAGACCCTAAACATTGTCGCTCCATACGTGTTGGTGAATACCTTTGTATCAAATCAATTTCTTTGTCTTGAAAAGAATCTTCAAAGAGTGAGTGCCATTCATATCATTGGAATCCATTTTATAACTAGCTTGTATCTGTAGGATTCACTCACAAATCTGTTGATTGGTTTCTTCTTTTGACTCTTCTTTGTATCCTAGTCCTATTTTCTCCTTGGCATTCATTGCAATGTGCTGAATTGGTTCATAATGCCTTCTTTTCTTTTGCCGATAGGACCTATTCTGTCATATCCCATCTTCTCTAGGATTGTAAACCCTTTACCGTATGGCTCTATCAACACATTGGAAGTTGATTCTTGTGATACTTATTCATCCTTGTATAACCAATTCAAAATGTCCTTGTCTTCATATTTATCCACTAGGGTGCCTGCTTTTATAAACTTACCATCAAAAAGTGTGGTTGGTTGTGAGGATTGTTGTCTTGATGTTGATGGCTGCCCATATGATTTAGGAGAAGATAGCAGTTGTCAAAGAAATAATGAATGCTCAATTGAATATTCACCCATGCCTTTTTCTTTCAATTGGATGTTTTTCTCAAATTGTTTTGATAAGGAATTTACTTGAATTTCATTGCTAGAGGAAGTGGAATCACCAATGCCTTTATCCTTTGACTAAACCTTTTTCTCTGTTTGATTTGACAAAGAGTTGATTTAACCTTCATTTATTGATGAACTAGGAGTGATGGCTTCCTTGTTGTGTGGTACAAAAGTATCCTAGACCATCTTAAGAATATTGCAATATTGAGGATTGTTGGAATCAGCTGAAATGGCAATCTCTTGTCCATTGAAAGGAAATTTCAAACATTGATGATACGTTGACGATACTGCTTGCATCTTATGAATCCAAGGTTGACCCAAGAGTATATTATATGCCAACTCCTTCTCTAACACTTGGTAGATTATATCTTTTACAACTGGCCCCACTTGAATTGGTAACACTATCAATCCTTGGGAGGATCTCTCTTCATCATCATAGGCTTTTATAGTGATTTTTCTTCTAACATCAATTATATTTTCTGAATATCCACATGCATGGATAAGTTTCAAAGTACAAATATTTAGGCTAGCTCCACCATCTATTACAACACGTTTGACCCAGTGTTTGTGAATTAAAGCCTCAATATGAAGGGCAACATTGTGTGGATGGGTGAGTGATACATCATCATTTTTGGAAAATGATAGGCAATGAGGTACATTCAAGTGTCCCACCATAGCTTGGAATTGACAAACTTATAGATTATTTGGTACTATGGTGGCTACTAGAGCTTATTTTTTAATTTATTTATGAGTTGAGGAAATTTTAAGGAGTTCCAATATGGATATCTGAGCTGGGATTTTCTGTAATTGATCAACTATGTTGTACTAATTTGAAGGGGTAGCAACTACTTTCGATGTAGAAGAGGTAGCAGGTGTTTTAGACATAGCTCCTTTCAATATTAATTTGGCCTGTCCTCTTGTGGTTGTGTTGACTGGTTAATAATCTTGTTTTTCTCTGATTATAATGACATTAATCTAATTATCAGTTGCAACAATGTTTGTGATCAGATTTGATTTGGTGTTGATGTGGGTACCATTGAGTTGATTTTCTGCTGCAGCAATGCCATCATTTTGATTATCAGGCATAACAATGTGTTGTTCATGCTTAATTGTGATGTCACTAATTGGATTATCAGTTGTATTAAGGTCTTACTTTTCATGGGATTGATCATCAACTACCTCAATATGAAGAATGGTAAAATCATAGACATAGTTCACGTTTTTCCCTTTGGTGTTTGATGAAGAGGATTCTTCTTTTTCATAGTTTGGTAAAGTATTCTTGAATGCTCCATGATCCTTGTTCATTTAAGTTCCTTCTACAAATATTGTCTTGTTATCAATAAAATCTTGTATCAAATGTTTCAGTTGCATGAAATCATTTTTTTATGGCCCTTGTTTCTATGAAAATCATAATAATGTGCATCATTCCACCATGAAGGTTTAACTCTTGGTTCCCAATCTCATTCCTCTAGTAATGTTATAACCTGGCTATAAGAAGTTCCTTTAATGTTGATTCGAGTGACTGTCCCAAAGGTGTGAATATTCTTCGATTTGATGATGTTTGATATGGTGGTGGTTTAGACTTAGTATTGTTTTGATTGGTTTTCTAGTTGGTTTTTTGGTTGGTGTTCTGATTGTTGTTTGGATTGTTTTTAGAAGTAGTAGCTGTCAAGTTAAAGACTAGTTTTGCATTTTGTGTTTCAGCTACACCATCATTGTTAGCATCATTTTTATTTCATTTTCAAAATTTTAGTTTTTCATTGCTGTTATAATGATTAGAGGAATTTTCCAAGTTTCCTTCATTATAGATTTTTAAGACTCCTCTGTTGACCAAGGCTTCTTCAATTTTCATTCCATTTTCAATCATTTTATCAAAGGTGGGTGGACATTGCAATTTAAGTCTATAGCTCATATCATCATTTTGATTGTCAATGAATATTTCCATCTTTTCTTTTTCAGGTATGGGATGAGCATATCTTGCAAACAATTTTCTCCATCGTTGTAAAAATATAAGTAATGATTCACCCTTTTTCTATTTTGTGTTGCAAAGGTCTTTCATGGTTATCTCGTGTTGGATGTTGTAGGAGTATTGGGTGATGAATTTATTGACCAGCTCTTCAAAGGATCTAATATTTGGGTATGTGTAGGATCATCATGGAAAAAATAGGCCCTTAAGTGGCAAAAAATTTAGAAAAATCAAAGTTAAGCAACTTGACATTAAAATTTGAATAATTTATCTATATTATTTCAAAAATATGTAAGAATAGAATATGTAGCAAATTGAATGTAGTTTCTAAACTACTAGGTTTGTTTAAAAAAAATAAAATCCATTTGGTGAAAATGTGAAATTTCAATGCAGTGGTACTTAAATTTCAGGGAAAAAATAAGCAGTAGGTGTCTATCTGACCACCCTAACCACAATAAGATGATAATATTTTTTTATAATATTTTATATATAAGTAGAGGACTCATGGCCCAATGTGATGCATATTTTTTTGTAATTTTTTTCAAAGTAAAGAATTAATTATGATTTTTTTATTACGACTTTTTAAAAAATATAAAACTTGTATGTTTGACCACCTTAACTTGGTCAAAAATTCATGAAATTCAATTTTCTTTTTTTAATCCTCTAATATACAAAGCATAGAATGTGACACATATTTTGGATTCAAAAAATGTGACATCGTTTGAAAGCTATAGATTTTTTTCAATCAATCTATCAATCAAGACTTTAGTCGTAATTTGAATAGAAAATAAATAATAATTACTTATTGAATTCAAAGTAAAGAATAATTTATATTGGTGGAAAGTTGAGAATCTCCTTTAATACCCTTTTTGTTTCATCAATTTTGGGTAAAAAAATAGTCGTCAGCCACATACCCATCATATTGCCACTTTTTGGCCCATCATGATCCTACATATACCCACCTGGTGATAATGTCAAAAACCATTCCATACAATGCCCACCCAAACTTCATGGAAACAGTCTCATCAAATAAGTTTCCTCATGTGCAAACTCCAAGCTCATGGTTCAAAATTCCCTTACATGATCTATAAGTTTAGTTTTACCATTGTATTTATCATACTTTGGAAATTCACAATGCTTGGGAAAAGGAATCATGTTGACAGTTTGATCAAAAGGATGTGGGCAGATGTCTTGCAACAAATATCTTTTTGTGGTTCATTATTGCATATATTGAACCTACTGTTGGAATTTTTTCATTTGATGAGTTAATGCAACCATGTGATATGTGTTTGGTGCATCAGTTTTAGTTCTTTTAGGTGATCCTTTTAATTGAGTAACATTGAAGTCATTAGGAAATTTCAAACCTTGGTTTTCCAAAATTAAAAATTATTTTTCTCCATGAATTTGTGAATTTGGGATCTTGTTGAGCTGTTTGAATGTCTTCATCAGTGATTTCATCAGTTTCAAGTTTGTGGAATCTGTGGAATGGATTTTCTTCAGCTTCAACCATGGTGTTTTGAGCTTCAAGCTCTTGTTCTTTGAGTTTTTGTCTTTGTGATCTTTTTTAAAATGGGCATACAAGTGTTATAATTTTCACTAAACTTTCATCTTTGTTTGGAGGAGTGCCAAGGATAATAACTAAGTTATGTAGAATGAAAAATTCTATTGATGAGACTAAGTTAAATCTCATGATGAAGGATGCAAGATCCTGATGATGAAACTTAGCTTAATAATTCAGAGGTGTGATTGATGATTAGGCACTTTAAGGTGCTAGATCTTAGTTTAGCTTGAAGAATTTACTTATAAAGACCAGTTTCATCAAGTTTAAGACATTGTTATGACTGAGGAATGATTCTATTTTGAAAAGGATCCTTAATTATGGTTTCAAATGCCAGAAAAATCATAAAATTAACTCTCTAGTTTGATATTAATTAGATGTACTAAAACAGAGTACAAATGTGCTAAAAGATGGAATGGATGCACTAATAAATAACCTGGATGCACTAGATTGTCCCCTAGATGTGCAAAAAAATGGACTCACTATGATGAACAATGGATCAAATGCACTAGAGAATTCCCTAAATGCACTAAAAGATGGACTCAATGTGCTATAAAATGACTCATATGCTCTAGAATATGAGCTTAATGTGCTGAAACAAGCTAGTGATGTGTTAGAATGCCCCTAAATCTGAATCAACTTGGTACTCTATAGATGAATGTGCTAAAAGGATTTGAAAATGCACTAGAAGATGGAACATATGCGGCAAAAAATACCCTAGATGCACTAAAAGATTAACTAAATGCGCTGAAAAATGACTTAGATGCGCCAAAATATGAGCTCAATGCACTGAAACAGGGAGTGCATGTGCTAATTTGGAAATTGCTCACTGTTTTGAAATTTTTTCTAGTTATTTTGCTTTGAATTAGTGAAATGGATGTTTTCAGGTGATAATCTTCTGAACAAAAAATTTTCTCTTCTTTTTCCAATTTGTGAATTATGTGAGTTAAGTGTTCTTAAATCGATGACTTTTTGAATGATGATTTCAAACACAACAACACGTTGTAAAATAGTTGTTTCTAGCCTAGGAAAAAAACATTAATTGTACATTCAAGAATCTAGTTTGATTCCTTTGATTTCCACAAGTATAGAACAAGATCAAATAGATCAAACATTTTTCTAATGTCAAGGATCATTTAAAATATCACAGCCCACATCTTAGAACTATGTCAGCTCACACAACCATGGCACCCCTTAGAGGGTGCCCATGTTTTTCCTTTCTTGAGTCTTAACCAAAGTCGAATCCTCCACTTTTTTCTAGTAATCCCTAATAGTTATATGGTGAGTATCTTGGGGGAAGATTCTTCCCCCCCCTTGCACTATAATATTAAAAATGTTTAGAGACTGACTCAACTGACTTCTACACTTAAAGTACATAGTAACCTGGGTTTTTGTTTAGTGTGAAAAATGATAAAATCCCTTAGGAGACCTCCCAACCTTTAGAACAAAGGATTTGGGGATGGTTATCAATGCACACTACCGTTGAATTGTGATTCCTCAAATTCACTTTTTATTACATTGGCTTAGAAAACTTGGCTTTAGTTGTTCCCACTTAGGTCGTTCCCATAGGGTGAGTACTTTTCCCCACTATGGAAAGCCTTCTAAAGGTTCTATTAAAACATGAAAGAGTGAGTCTAGCATTCTGGTCACCTACTGAAGGGGAGAGCATAGGCCTATCACATTACAAGCACAATAGATAGTGTGTTCATTAACCTCTTAATTAAACTAGATACCTAATTTAATCAAAAGAAAGTAAAATTAAAGAAAAATTAACTCCAACCCTTGCAAACACCATTAGTAGTTTGATATAATTGTCTTTGACAATGTTTAAAAGTACCTACAAAATAGAAAGTATCAATTAGTTCTCAGAATTTTGAATTTCTGCAAAGAAACCTAGATGCACTAAAATAAAACTCACATGCGCTAAAATAACACACAGATGTGCTAAAAGAACTACTGTATGCACTAGAAAAACTATGGTATGCACTAAAATATCAACTAAATGTGCTAAAAGAATGCATGTATGCACTGAAATATGATCGTGATGTGCCAAAAGATGAGTTGGATGTTTCGTAACATGACCTACATGCACTGAAATATGTTTTGTATGCACTAAAAGAAACCATGGGTGTGTTACGTAAAAGTTCACATCCAGATCTATAAACAACTTTCTAGAAAACGTTAATAAAAACGGGCCTAGGCCCCACGGTGGGCACCAAAATGTATTGTGTTGAATTGTTAAATATGTGAATGCAAAACCAATTAAAACAACACAATCAATGAAACCTTATATTAGAGAATTCAATTATCTATGTAATCTAATTGAAATAGATAAACTCTCTAAAGTGGTCCCATTGTTTTCTATCTTCGGAAATTCATTAAATCATAATGGCTCTTAGATTTGTTTGTAAACTATGACCTTTAGAATGACAACCTGAGCAATGGAATGTTGGAAAATGCAAGGAATCTATTCCTACATGATTGATTGAACTATATGATAATATTGCTTTGATAATGATGTTGTGATGCAAATACTGTATGAAAATTACTATGATAACTAAAATGTAGCTACCAAACTAAGCCATGATTATAAACTAAAATGCTTCTAAAATGCCAATTGCTAAATGCGCAAATGCTAAATGCTCTATTGAAAATTCTACAAAGTAATTTTCTCAAAGTTGGGATATGAAATGTTGTAGAATGAGGCTTCATTTATATGATTTCCAAGGCATATTTGTTTGTGGCAGCAACCAAGGGTTGCGATTTTAGCTAGAGAGATCGAGGGTGGAAGATGAAGAAGTTAGAGGGAATAAAGGAGAGTGTTCCCTTTAATAGAACACTTTGCCAAGTGTGAGAGAGAATAAATGGAGGAAGAGAGCCAAGTGTCTCAAGTTTGTTTCAGAATTTGTTGAGGAAAAATCCCATTTAAATATTAAGGATATTTATTTCCATGAGACACATGCTGAGGTGGCAAGATGAAAAAGTTGTAGACATGTGACTAAATTTAAATTTTAGAATTTAAATTTAATGAGGAAAGATAATTAAATAAGACAAACTATTGAATTTTTTTTATTTAATTAAGATGGAAGAATGCGATTTAAGATAGAAGAATTAGAAAATGAACTATATAAATAAATTTAGAATTTATTTATAAGTAGACGAAATAAGAGGTTTATTAATTAAATACAAATATTTAATTAATTAATTGTCTTGATTGATTTTAGGTGTATACAATTTCCATTATGCATTGTTGATTATTGTTCTCTAACTTAGGCTATATTGTTTCATTTTCGAGAAGGTGTTGTTGAAAAGGCTATATTGTTTCAATTTTTGATAAGGTGCTGTTGAGAAAAGAGTATATTTTTGCATGGGTTTGTTACTATGAATTTATGTGGGTTTCTCCATCTGTGTCACTATTGAGACCAATATTGTTTAATTTATGGCTTTTGTTTTGTGGCTATGGTTGCAACACAATAAAATTGTTAACGTTATATAGTTTTTGTCAATTGTTGTTGTCTAGCTTAGGCTATATTGTCTCATTTTTGATAATTTGTTGTTGAAAATGCTATATTGTTTCAATTTTTGATAGGGTGTTGTTGAGAAAAGACTATATTGTTTGTTAAAAGTAATATTGTTTTGTTTATGGTTTGTATTTTGTGGGTATAGTTTTGCATGGGTTTTGTGGCTATGGTTTTGTATGGGTTTTGTATATTGTTGATTGTTGTTCTCTATCTTACACTATATTGTTTCATTTTAAATAAGGTTCTATTGAAAAGGCTATATTGTTCCATTTTCGATAAGGTGCTATTGAGGAAAGACTATATTTTTGCATGGGTTTGTTACTATGCATTTTTGTGTTTTGTGGGTTTCTCCATCTGGGTCATTGTTGAAAAAAATATTTTTTAATTCATGCCTTGCATTTTTTTCGTTACGGTTGCAACACAATAAAATAGTTAACCTAAGTATACAGTTTATGTTGATCTCCATAAGGCATTGCTAATTGTTGTTGTCTAGCTTTAAAATAGTTAACGTTATACAGTTTATGTTGATTTCCATAAGGCATTGTTGATTGTTGTTGTCTAGCTTAGGCTATATTGTCTCATTTTCAATAAGGTGTTGTTGAAAAGGATATATTGTTTCATGTTCTGATAAGGTAGTGTTGAGAAAAGACTATATTTTTGCATGGGTTTGTATCTGTGATTTTTTGTGTTTTGTGGGTTTTTCCATTTGGGTCGATGTTAAAACCAATTCCATTTTGATGGCTATGGTTGCAATGCAATAAAATAGTTAATTTTATACAATTTATGTTGATTTCCATAAGGAATTGTTGATTGTTGTTGTCTAGCTTTAAAATAGTTAATGTTATATAGTTTATGTTGATTTCCATAAGGCATTGTTGATTGTTCTTCTCTAGCTTAGGCTATATTGTCTCATTTTTGATAGGGTGTTGTTGAAAAGGCTATATTGTCTCATTTTCAATAGGGTGTTGTTGAGAAAATACTATATTGTTTCATTTATGGTTCGCATTTTGTGGCTATGGTTTTCTATGGGTTTGTCTGTGAATTTTTGTGTTTTGTGGGTTTCTCCATCTGGGTCGCTGTTGAAACGAATAATTTTTTATTTATACCTTGCATTTTGTGGGTATGGTTGCAAATCATTAAAATAGTTAATGTTATACAGTTTATGTTGATTTACATAGGGTATTGTTGATTGTTTTTCTCTAGCTTAGGCTATATTGTTTCATTTTTTATAAGGTTCTGTTGAAGAGGATAGATTGTTGTGTTTTCAATAATGTGTTGTTGAGAAAATACTATATTTTTGCATGGGTTTGTTACTATGCATTTTTGTGTTTTTTCACTTTTACCATTTGGGTCATTGTTATTTAACCAATATCGTTTGATTTATGGTTTCCATTTTGTCACATGGTTGCAACACAATAAAATAGTTAATGTTATACAATTTATGTTGATTGTTGTTCTCTAGCTTAGGATATATTGTTTTATTCTTGATAAGGTTTTGTTGAAAAGGCTATATTGTTTCACCTTCCAATAAGGTAGTGTTGAGAAAAGACTATATTTTTGCATGGGTTTGTTCCTGTGATTTTTTGTGTTTTGTGGGTTTTCCCATCTGGGTCGGTGTTGAAACCAATTCCGTTTTGAGGCTATGGTTGCAATGCAATAAAATAGTTAATTTTATATAGTTTATGTTAATTTCCATAAGGAATTATTGATTGTTGTTTTCTAGCTTAGGCTATACTGTCTCATTTTCAATACTTGGTGTTGTTGAAAAGGCTATGTTGTTTCAATTTTTGATAAGGTGTTGTTGAGAAGAGACTATATTGTTTGTTAAAATTAGAATTTTTCCATTTATATTAGTATGCATTTTGTGGCTTTAGTTTTGCATGGGTTTTCCTATCTAGGTCATTGTCGAAACCAATATTGTTTGATATTGTTTCATTTTTTACAGGGTCCTGTTGAAAAGGCTATATTGTTTCAACTTTCGATAAGGTGTTGTTGAGAAAAGACTATTATTTTGCATGGGTTTGTAAGCTAGAATTATACATTTTATATTGATTTCCATAAGGAATTGTTCATTGTTTCATTTTCGATAAGGTGCTATTGAAAAAAACCTGTTATGTGGGCTTTTCCATCTGGGTTGTTGTTGAGACCTATATTGCTCCACTTATGGTTTCTATGTTGTGCCGATGGTTGCAAGGGTATTAAACAATTTGTGTTATTTTCACTAAGGAATTGCTTACAAAGCTTTGGCTATATTGTTTCACTTTTGGCAAGGAAATAAAATATTTGATATTATTTCACTTTCGATGGGGTGTTGTAAAAAAAGGTTTTGTGGGTTTTTCATTTTGGGTCGTTGTTGAGTCCAATATTGTTTCATTTGTGGCTTCCATTCTATGGTGATGGTTGCAATATAACCAAATAGTTAATTAGCTGATAGGCTATATGTGTGAACTTTGGTCAGAATTTTCGTCAACCTTCCTAGTTTTTAAGCCTTCTTGTGGTCAGGAAAAAGGTGGCAGATGTTTTTTTTTTTTTAAAAAGTGCTTGGCGTGTGTTGGAAAGAGGGTGGTAGATTTTCCACTACGTGGATAGAGAAAGCTAGTGAAATTAAATTCTAGTTGGCATCAACATTAATTGTTGTATGGTTTCTATGTGTTGGCGATGGTTGTAATAACACCTTTCAATTATGTTGTTACATTTAACCAAATAGTTAATACTATACAGTTTATGTTATTTCCCATAAGGCATTGTTGAGTGGTCTCCTCTAGCTTTGGCTATATTGTTTCATTTTTGCTAAGGAAGTCTTGGGAAAAGAATTTGACTTCTTCCTTGAATAGCTTCAAAAAGGTTTTGAACAAATTGTATGTGGCAACTTGTGTTTCTTATTATGCTTAATATAAAGCCTATTATTATAAGAATTCCTTTTTGGGGATGAAACAAAAATATGAATATTTTTTTTCCTTTCTAAATAATGTTTTTTTTTAATATATAATTCTTATTAAAATAAATTCCACTCAAGGTTCATATGATACTTAATTAGCATAACAAGGTGCTGAGATTCAAAGATTTAGTCATGGAATTTCATAATAAAGACGTTAAGGTTCAATCAAGATGGTATTATTAGTTTTACTTATAATAATATTTTCACAACTCAATTATTGCATAAATGAATGACTCAAAGGTACATACCTATTTATCTTATTGGTTGATATGTTGCATTCTAGTTTTTTAGACCTTGTATTTAATACTTGTTAAAGTAATAAAACAATTTATGCTATTTTTCATAGGGCATTGTTGATTGTTGTTCTATGGCCTTGAATAGATTATTTGATTTATGGTTTCTATGTAGTGGTGATTGTTACAAAGTAATAAATTAGTTTATGTTCTTCTTGATAAGGAATTGTTATTTGTTTTTGTGTGTCTTTAAGGATAGTTCTTATTTATCTAGGCCTTAATAAGGATTTCTTATAATGGAAGGTTGTATATTAAGTGTGAGATGATACATTGGTCTCACTATGGATTATAGTGGTAGACCAACATAAATTGTCCACCATCGTAATCAATGGTGATATCGATGTTTTTTATTATAGTTAATATAGAGGATTTCTGTATATAAATGTTGTTTGCATCTAATTTCACATAGATACATATCTGCACATAGGGAAAATAAAATGAAATGCAAAAAAAGAAAGCCTGCTTTCCACCCTACCATATTGGGCCATTGACTGTCATAGACTATTACACATATATATCCATAGGTGGTCTTCAAACATATGAATGTTGTCTGCATCTAATGTTAGAAACACATAGATCTGCACATAGGAAATATAAAATCAAACACAAAAAAAGAGGTCTACTCTCCAGCCTACCATATTGGGTCATGGAGCCTCATGGCCTCTAACCAAACCCCCAAGAAAGAACATACATCATCCACCACTCTGATTAGTGGTGAAATCATTGTTCCTTATTACACTTAGTATACAGTCTATCATTCTAAAAACTCATTTTTTGAGGCTGAAAGAAATAATAACTAAAAAGGTGTATTTAACATTAGATTCCCCAAATAGTAAACATGGTGAGGAGTATATATGAATGTTGTCTATATCTAATTTCACATCTAGATACATATCTGCATAGAGTGAAAGAGAAATGAAACACAACAAAAGAAACACATACTTCTTGTGTTTATATATTTCCAAGCAACCGATTCCTGCATATGCATCCAACACATGCAATGCATATATATGTAGTTGTAAAAAGAAATCTACACTGATATATATATATATATATATATATATATATATAAAGTTAGATTTACATATATACACATTGTTGATTGTGCTCTAGAAAAGAATATATTGTTTGATTTATGGTCACCTTTTGTGGCAATGGCTTTGGATGAGGTTTTTACTATGAATTTTTGTGCTTTGTAGGTTTTACCATCTGATGCAGTGTTTCTTTTTTCTTTTCCTATGTGCACATATGTATGTATGTAAAATTAGATGTAGACAACATTCATATATACTCGGCTTTATATTAAGCATAATAAGAAACATTTTTCCACATACAAAGATGGTGGCATCAACGTTTGATATAACACTCAAAATAGGATTTATCATTCCAAAAATATTTCAGTATGTATCAATGTTGTTTGCAACTACTATGAAATACATACAAATCTACACATGGCATTGTTCATCAGTGTTTTCCTTGAAACCATCGACACCACACGCAAACCAAAAATGCCCTCTAGAAATCAATATAAATTGTATATCCTTACATTCCCACACATTATTTTTCTATGTATATATATTTGTGCAATAGATTCCTACAAATGCATCCAAGGCATGCAATTCCTACATATGTTCTTGTAAAACAAAATCTTCATCAATATTTGCAAAACAAAATCATTGATTTTGCTATCATTGCACCATGAAAAAAAACAAAATAAGCTCCAACCACCTTCACAAAAATTCCACAATAGATAATTGCACTTAAAGCTTCATAGAAGCTTTCCCTCCCAACTCACACCTCTGATAGAAGGTAAAGACACATAACTACTCCCAACAATGCCTTATTGAAAATTGTGTAGACATTCGCTATATTTTCTGAGGTTTTAAATGGAAGGTGTTACTTACAACCATTGCCACTATACATAAACCATACAATAATAAAAAAACTCACAGTAACAAACTCATTGAAAACCTTCACCACAAAACACGAACCATAAATGAAACTATATTGGTTTCAACAGTGACCTAGATGAAAAAGCCCACAAAAACACAATAATTCATAGTAATAATCCAACACAAAAACAAACAAAATTTCCTTCCAACCATCACAGCTACACAGAGACCATAAACGAAACAATATACCCTAAGCTAGAGAACAACAATCAACAATAGCCTATGGAAAATAACATAAACTATTTTTGAAACTATATTTCTTTCAACAGTGACCCGGATGAAAAAACCCACAAAACACAACAATTCACAGTAATAATCCAACACAAAAATAAACAATATTTCCTTCCAACCATCATTGCTACACATAGATCATAAATGAAATAATATACCCTAAGCTAGAGAACAACAATCAACAATGGCCTATGGAAAATAACATAACCTATTTTTGAAATACTCTAGAAAGGGTTTTTCCAATATGCACCTCCTCCCACACCTCTTCCCGCTTTCCAAAAGCAATACAACAGTCTTCGTAATGGCACTATTTATCAGAGTGATGTACAGTTTATGCCCCCTATGCACATATATGTATGTATGGCATAGCAGATGCAAACAACATTGATTCCATAAGGGATTGTTGATTGTTGTTCTCTAGCTTAGGGTATACTGTTTCATTTTCGATAAGAGATTGTTGAAAAGGCTATATTGTTTCATTTTTGATAAGGTATTGTACCAAGAAGCAAACAAAATTAGATTTTTGTTGAATATAAAGAAAAAAGCACATGGAAATGTTGACACATCTAAAAAATGGAACTATTTTTCCGTAGCACATAGGCTACTCCCAAATGGCTAGCAAACAAAAAGGTAGACACATAAATCGCTAAAATATCAATAAGTTAAGTGCATCACATCAAATATACATATAGAAAATGCATATACAGACATACACACTCACACCTTAAATAAAAAAATATTAGTTTCAACAACAACCAAGCAAAATTCTATTTTTCAACAACATCTTATTGGAAAGGAAACAATAAAGCCAAATGTATAGACCAACAGTCAACAATGTCTTATGGAAACAAACATAAAATCTATAACATTTACTATTGTATTGTGAATCAAATATGAATCAATATAGCCAAAGCTGAAGTAATAAAACAGTTTATGCTATTTTCCTAACTTCAAAAGGCTTTTCAGCACATTGTATGTGGCAAGAAATCTTTCTTATTATGCTTAATTTGAAGCCTATTATTGTAAGAATTCCTTTTGAGGAGGAAAAAAATAATAACTATCCTAGCAAAGCAATAAACAGGGGGACGAGTATATATGAATGTTGTCTACATCTTATTTCACATATGTACATATCTACACATAGGAAAAGAAAAATAAAATACAACAGAAGAAGGACATACTTTTATGTTTATTGTATGGTTTTTATCTATTGGAAATGGTTTCAAAGTAGTAAAACAACTCATGCTCTTCTCAATATGACATTCTTGGCTATTTTGTGTGGCCTGTGATGATAGTATGCACTATTTTCCATAGGGTATTGGTGATTGTTGAGCTATGGCTTTAGCAATACATGTGGAAAATGCATATAGACACACAACCAAACATACATATAAACATTCAAAATAGTGAATAACAATTATAGAGATATCAGAGTATGTGGCAATTGAGACATACAAGAAGAAAATAACTATATTGATATTAAAAATTGGGCATACCTATATATACATAAATGCATGACCTAAAAGATACATGTAGAAAATGCATATACAGACATACACACTCACACATACAAATGCATTACAAACACATATGTCTACACACAACTATACCAAGATGTTGTATGCACTGAGAACATTCAATTGCATGCATATATGTTTATGTATATGTATATGTCGATGTATACGTGCATACAACCATGTCCACAAGTATATATAAGAACAACTGGAAATAGAAAGGGTTTTTTCAAATTACACCTCTTCCTATCTAGTTCAAGTGTACCTCTTCCTGCTTGCTTTCTCTCTACTCCCTGCTTTCTTGAGCATCTACAAAAAAGGGCAATAAATTATCACAACCGACACTTTTGTATTGCTTTTGCAACTATCACCCCATGCAAAAAAAACAAAAAAAAATTGCTCCCAGCTTGACAATGGATGATTGAACTTGCACCTTCACAGAAGCTTTCTCTCCTTTCTCATAGCTATGATAGTAGGTAAAGCCACATAACAACAACCAACAATTCCTTATAAAAAATTGTGCAGACATTTGATCGTAGAGATGGACAATGTATTTCCCCTATGTGCAAAAATGTATGTATGTCATAGTGGATGCAAAGAACATTGATACACAGTGATCCCTATCTTTATTCTGTTGGAACATCCCTGGAATTATAAGTTGTATTTTTAAGTGTTATATAATAATCTTTTGCATCTAATATCACATATGCCAATTTTTGCACATAGAGGAAATAAAATGAGTGACAATGATAGTCAAGAATGCCTTTTGGATAACAACATAAACTCTATTTAACATTTACTATTTTATTGTGTATCGAAAATGAAACATATAGCATGAACTAGAGAACAAAAATTAGCAATTCCTTATGGAAAACAACATGGACTATTTTATTGTGTTGCAACCATTGCCACAAAATGAAAGTCATAAATGAAACAATATTAAATTTTCCTATGTGTAGATATGAATGTATATCAAAGTAGATGTAAACATTGTACATACATACTCTTCTTGATGTTTATTCTGTTAGGAAAATAGTTATTTTTTTGATCCTCAATAGGGAATTTTTGCAATGATAAACTATATATTAAGTGTTATAGGGAACATTGAAGCCCTTTTTTTAATATTTTTTTTTTCCTTGTATTGTTGATGTCTCTAAAAATAAAATTGAAACATTAAAAAATTGAAACAAAAAGATTCAAATAATAAACTGTATATTAAGTGTTATATGAATAATTGAACCCTATTTTTTATTATTCTCTTACTATCATATTGTTAATGTGTGTACAAAAAAATTGAGAGATAATGTTGTGTTTTGAAGATCTTGATGGTTATCATTTTATTGTTGTTTTATATTTCTTGTATGTGTTTTGGCTGGGGTCCTTGTCAGCCTTTGTTGCTTTAATTGAACATTTGTCCCTCGTGTTGTTTTGGCATAGAGCTTGTAGTCAGCCGCTAGCATTGCAACTCTCAAGTTTTAAAAGAGCATCCCCAACAATGTTAGTGGACTCCGGCTCTCCCCAGGTTGATGAACAATCCTCATGCACCATTCCTATAAGTTTGTTCCTTGTTTCATTTTTGTTGCTGACAATTATATTGACACTTTTCCATGTGCATCTAGCAAACTATGAATATGATTCATTTGAATTAATAGTTGGGTATGTGCAGGATCATGATGGAAAAAATAGGCCCTTAAGTGGCAAAAAATTCAGAATAATCAAAGTTAGGTAACTTGACATAAAAAATTGAATAAGTTATCTATATTATTTCAAAAATATGTAAGAATAGAATCTGTAGCAAATATAATGTAGTTCCTAAACTACTAGGTTTGTTTTACAAAAAATATATCTATTTGGTGAAAATTTGAAATTTCAATGTAGTAGTACTTAAATTTCAGGGAAAAAATTAGAAGTAGGTGTCTGTCTGACCACCCTAACCACAATAAAATGATAATATTTTTTTATAAGATCTTAGATATAAGTAGAGGACTCATGTCCCAATGTGATGCATTTTTTTTGTAATTTTTTTCTAAGTAAATAATTACTTATGATTTTTTAATTACAACTTTTAAAAAATATATAAACTCATATGTCTGACCACCTTAACTTGGTCAAAACTTCATCAATTTTTCTTTTTTTTTAATCCTATAGTATGTGAAGCATGTTTTGGATTCAAAAATGTGATATTGTTTGAAAGTTATAGATGTTTTTCAATCAACCTATCAACCAGGACTTTAGTCATAATTCAAATAGAAAATGAATAATAATTACTTATTAAATTAAAAGTAAAGCATAATTTATATTGGTGGAAAGCTGAGAATATCCTTTAAAAACCCTTTTCGTTTCATCAATTTTGGGTAAAAAAAAATTCACCAGCCACATACCCATCATATTGCCACCTTTTGGCCCATCATGATCCTACATATACCTAGTTGTTGTAATATATATTCTAACTAATTTATATTCAAAATATTTATGTTTTCTTTTCCTTTTAATTTGCTAGCCATTTGGGAGTGACCTATGTGTTAGAAAAAAAAAAAGGTTACATTTTTCAAATGTGTCAACATTGTTGTATGCTTCCTTCTTTATTGGATACCAATAATTGATTCATTATGTGTTGCCTCTTTCCCTTACTTTTGTTTCTAAAGTTTTCTCACATCCATGAACATCTCATTGATTTTACTTGGTTGAGTAAATCTTCCTTGTAGGATACAAATGTGTGTCCATCCTTAACAACACATGTGATACGATCTATTGATGCTAGAGATGTTGTCCCATCTTTGGTTCTCCAACTGATGTCTTTTCAAAAAATAGAAGGTGATCAAAGCCTAGTCGACCATTACAAAGTCATCCTCTCTCATGGAACCAACATGCAAATAGGTACTTTTCCTGCAATAACCTTTTGTTTACAAGGGCATTGAAAATAGGTTCCACTTGTTCTTGACAAACTATTTGTGCAAGAAACTGCGGGAATCAAGGTTGGCTATTGTTTTGCACTACTTGCACTTGTTGTTGTATGCTTTCTTGTTTGTAGGGACCACCGTTTTTAATATTTGATCTTCATTTGGTTCCAGGGAGATTGTCATAATGTCCTTAGATGTCAAAATGTTAGATTTCCAACTAATTGCAAAACATAGATATTTTTTTAGAGGTCAAGAAGAACAAATTGTTGGCTATGAGTCACCCTCCCCATCCAAACGAGCCTCAACATTTGGGATTCATACATCCACAACACTACATAGTACTTCTACAAATATCAACCCTATTAAAGGTCTAAATATTTACAAAACCAAATGGACAATAAAAGGTCGAGTAACAACTAAAAGGAATATGCACCATTACAATAAATAGGGACACGAGGGCCCATTATTCAACTTTGACATTACTGACAGTGAGGGAACATAAATAAAAATCACTTGCTTTAATGGCATAGCATAATTGTATTATGATAGGGTTCAAGTGGGTCATACTTATTATGTGTCAAAAGTCTCAGTCAGACAAGTATATAGGAAATTTAATAAGTTGAACAACCACATGGAAATCATTATGGATTAAAACTCAATATTGAAATGTTGTGATGATGAAGCCTTTATGTCAGAAAAAGTGTTTAAATTCATCCCAATAAATGAAATTGCAAATTGCAACAACAACACTTTGATTGATATGATTGGGGTTGTGGTGCATGTAGGAAAGGTATCGACTATTCAAAGAAAGGATCAATCTAAAATGATTTGCAGAACTATCAAACTTAATGATTTTTCATCCTCTTGCATTGATGTTAATTTTTGGGGCTCAAACTTGGAAGCAAAGGGTGATGAGCTGGAAGGGTTATACACCCCTTGTTCGGTTGTCACCCATGTTGTTAAAAATGTGCATGTTTGATATTTCAATGGAACTGTTATGAACACAACCATAGGGACTCTTCTATACATAAATTCTGACCTTCCAAAAGCACAACCCTTTATCCAATGAGGACATATTGAGCCCTCCAATATCATCCCTCGAAAGTTTGCTCTAGAAAATTTTAAAGTCACTATTGGATATATCTTGGATCATTGTCTTGGCTTGCCAAAAAAATTGTAGGCTATTGTCAAGGCAATAGTGAAATATATTAAAATTGATGCATTTTGTTATGTTGCATGTCCCTTGTAGGCCAATGGTAGACAATGCAAGAAAAAGTGAGAAGAGTCCACCAAAAATATGTGGTTTTTATCTAAATTCCAGACAACAATAGTTGATTGTGACTTTCGATATTTGTTGTAGCCAAATATTGAAGACCACATAGGCAAGATTTGGGATGCTACTTTTGATGAGGCTACAACAAGCTTTTTGTAGATTTCAGCATGTAATGCCCTATCTTGTAACCTAAGGAATGATGCATTGACTATGAAAGTGTAATAATTTTTTTTTAAGAATGTAATCATTTACTTAACTAATTGCAAACATTCCCTAAGTAACGCGACGACACACTATCTAGAAAGTCCCATAGACGAAAATAGTATTTAACATTGCATATATTTTAATCCACATAAACATAAAAGCATTCATTGAATAACATTTAAATTACATCATTAAAGATATAAAGTACAAATAAGAATCTTACATTACATTGCATTTGAAATAACATTACAATACTCATTCTCCAAATGAGGTAGATCAAATAATAGTTTACAATTACATATAACAAAGGTTCACCTCATTAACAATTGAGGAGTCTTACACAAATACTGTTTACATTGATACAAATAAGGAAGTTCATATATCCACATACGAGCTCTCCATCCATGAAGCATTTGTTGCCACGATCAAGAACTGGGGACCCAACGGAGTAAGGTGCACATTCCACCCAACCATGTAGACTACCCTAGTCAACTCAAGGATTGTATTTAAACAATAACAACTCCCACATTAAGAAAACTTATCTGGAAGACTTGTACTTCTAATACATTCCCAATTTGCCTAATAAAAGAGAAAATACAATTTAAAGCAAATCAGGGGAAAAAAACATCTATTATTAGGATTTACTAAATCCAGACAATCAAGAACTTGAAGTATGAAATTCAACAACTGATACATAATTCATCTTCCATTTAATATGAAAATCAAATATATAATTTACCCAATTTCATAAACATATATTATAATGAAAATTTTGATTTCTTTCCTTATTATATTTCATTATAAAATGTTCATACTTTTCAACACTAATTAACATTATATCATTCTTTTAAATATAAGCACATTCACACCCCCACTAATGCGGGCATTCAAACCCCTGATAAAATGTTGTACTAGCATCCCCTCATCATCTCCAATTCCCGCATATTGTTTGAGTTCATAGAATCTACGTTCATACTACTCAACAGATAGAGCCATCTAAAGTAAATCGTGAAGCTCATAAAATCATCGTTGCCTCCAATGTTCTCATAAGAACCGTGCTCTAAACCTCTCCAGGAACATCTCCCAAGAAATTGAGCAAATCCTCTCAGATGCATGATACTACATCTAGCTCGGGTATTGCTACTATATGGGTGGATAGCTAAACATCTACCCAAGTCTAACAACCAGGTCTCTGCCTCTAAACCACCACCTGTGCCATCAAATGTAGGGGGACATGCTCTCAACAAATCCCTCATATGACCTGCCACAATGGTATCCTGCTCTGCAGTACTAACAATCCTCTTAGGAGATATATCACGTTCCCTAACCACATCCTATTCTACTTCCTACCTCAGACCAAGTCTAGTAAGTACCTCTTCTAATAGGGGACGCAAATGAGCTCCCTCAACCTCTGGCTATATCAGAATCCATTCCTCACTTGTATGTTCCAATTGAGGACCCAACTGTTCAGCATGTTCACTCTCATGGGAGCTCTGAGGGGGAGTAACTTGAGGGATTGGCCCACGGCCTCCATCTCGACCTCTACCACAACCTCTAGTACGACACCTAGGCATGATCCTACACATAAAAAAAAAAGAGTCTCAGATACACAACAAATAAGGCTAACAAAAAATGATGCTACATACTAGGTTAACCTAATAAGCTCAAAATTAACCAGAGCATCTAGTGTTAGAACCTTTGCTCTGATACCAATCTGTAATGCCCCATCTTGTAACCTAAGGAATGATGCATTGATTACGAAAGTGTAATAATTTTTTTTTTAAAGTGTAATCATTTACTTAACTAATTGCAAACATTCCTTGAGTAACACGATGACACACTATCTGAAAATTCCCATAGATGACAATAGTATTTAACATTGCATATATTTTAATCCACATAAACATAAAAGCATTCATTGAATAACATTTAAATTACATCATTAAAGATATAAAGTACAAATAAGAATCTTACATTACATTGCATTTGAAATAACATTACAATACTCATTCTCCAAATGAGGTAGATCAAATAATAGTTTACAATTACATATAACAAAGGTTCACCTCATTAACAATTGAGGAGTCTTACACAAATACAGTTTCCATTGATACAAATAAGGAAGTTCATATATCCACATACGAGCTCTCCATCCATGAAGCACTCGTTGTCACGATCAAGAACTGGGGACCCAGCGGAGTAAGGTACACGTTCCACCCAACCATGTGGTACCCGTAGGTCCACCCCCCGTGCTAGGAGATAGTAATAAGGTTCCCTAGACATAACCTACAAACCCCTAGACATAAGTAAAACCATAAAAACTCTATACAAGAACACACTTAACTTATATGTTACATTGCTTCCAGAAATGGGATATTCAAATATGCTAAGCTCACAAGGTTACTGTTATTTTAGGTGGAGTGTCATCACAATGTTGCAAAGGTTACCCTGGTGTTTCTTCCTAGGTTTCGGTCCCCAACTTGGGTTACCCTGGTAACCTCTTACAAAACCCGGCCCCACATGCAAACTATTGCAGAATCGAATATCTTTTAAAATAATCAAGATACCGATTTTCCATTCCAAGCCTTCTCAACTTATTCTCAAGATTGAACAAGTCCTTGAATCTATAAGCAAGGCTTTTAAATCTAGTTAAAGTTTTAAAATAACTAATGCTTTGTTTTAATTTTCTTTGACTTACTAACTCTACATGAGTTACCCTGGCACCACTTTGTGTGCCATTCCTCACATAGAGCCACTCCCCTAAAAATAACAAAAGGAATCTAAGTTCACTATCTAAAGTAGGCAAGGTGCACAAGAATGAATATATAATACCAAACATATCATAACGGACATCAAACCTTTGTTCATAAAACCAGGTGTCTAAACACCATGCAAAACCATGTACACTACCCTAGTCAACTCAAGGATTGTATTTAAACAATAACAACTCCCACATTAAGCAAAATTATCTTGAAGACTTGTACTTCTAATACATTCCCAATTTTCCCAATAAAAGAGAAAATACAATTTAAAGGAAATCAGGGGCAATAAACATCTATTATTAGGATTTACTAAATCCAGACAATCAAGAACATTATATGAAATTAAACAACTGATACATAATTCATCTTCCATTTAATATGAAAATCAAATATATAATTTACCCAATTTCATAAACATATATTATAATGAAATTTTTGATTTCTTTCCTTATTATATTTCATTATAAAATATTCATTCATACTTTTCAACAGTAATTAACATTATATCATTCTTTTAAATATAAGCACATGAAATCTATATAATTAAACATTTATTTAAATATATATATATATAAACATTTTAGTTTTCCAAATAAAAATTACTTTCAACTAACTTTGAACACATATTATAAACTTCTATAGAATAATATATATATTATATATGAAGCATTTATATATAAAAATTATAATCATATCTTAAAACTAAATGATTTAAAAACAAAACAATTTTTAAAAGAAATTATATATCTTGCATAAAGCAGGGTCAGCTGTCTACACCGCTCAACCCTCCATGGGAGGGCACGGTTGTGCAGGCAGTGCCGGCGCTGCATGTGGAGGCAGCGCTGGGCGCTACCCTCATAGTCGGCTCCCCTATGGGGTTGGCCATGGGGGTAGCCCCTTGTGGCTCCCAAAACAATTTTTTTTATATATATTTAAAAAATAAAAAATAAAAACCACGATTTTAAAGATAAACGCGTACGGGAATATCACAAAAATTCTAACGAATTTCACCATACGATTTCACAATATAACATTATATATATATTATCAACTAAAATAAATTGTAACAAATATTCTATAATCTGATTAACATTCACAGAGAGGGCTTTCTATAGAACTAGAGAAATTTTTCCATAAACACAATTTTTCTCTTAAAATTCCATTTCAATTTCAGAGGGTTTCATTCTTATTTTCCAAATAGAAAATTTCCTTCACAATTTAATTATTGAAAATATTCTCTACAGGAAAATATTAACAAAGATTGTAACAGACGTTTCCAATTCCTCAATTTTCTTTACAGAGTTTTCTTCTTAAACTTTGCAATTGCTGAACCTAAATCTACTGGGTTTCTCTCTAATTTCAGTATAAAAAATTCTTATTCTGTAAAAAAAACACATAGAGACAAAACAATTTTCTACAGAGTTATTTATCACAAAAATAACCAAGAAGAACAAAAGCTTCAAAACACAGTATTTTCTTTAGGCAATCTTTTAGATTTAAACATTTAATCAAAACCTAACAAAACTAATTCTTTACACAAGCAATTCTTTTCAAAAGAAAACAAATTAAATACTTAGGGAAATACCTATATTCCTGTAGCTTGAAGAACTTGACTGTAGAAGAAAAGCTTTGTTTGATGCGTGGAATCTTCCAAGCGCTTCTAAAACATCAATTTCCAGAGGAATGCAAATACTGAACAAAAATCTATCTAGAACCTCTTCCAGAAATTTTAAGCAAAACCCAAAGGAAATAAAAAGTTAACTCAATTCAATTTTTTTCTTCTGTAGAACTCTATTCTTTTCATTTCCCGTGAAGTGATTTCCTGTTTTCCCCAAATCACATAATATCTTCCGAGAGAATCCTCAACAAGAAAAAGCAATTAATTTAACTAACACACTTGGCAAGAAGAAAATATCTTCTAACAAACTCATGGGAAATCTTTCTTTCTTCCTTATCAAGAATCCAATGCAGATTAAATAATTAAAGAATTCAAAAATTCAAAATTCAATTTCCTTTTCTTTGTTTATTTATTTATTTTATTTAAAATTTTATTCCCACAAAACATTTAAAGAATATAAAATCTATTCTCACAAATAAAAGAAACTTTTAATTAATTAATTAATTAATTTAATGAAATAACTTAAGCACAATGATTAAATTATTTAACCAAATAAACCAATTTAATTAATTAAATAGAGTATAATTTTTTTTATCTCAATTATCCAAAAATCAATTTGAATAAACATTAAATTAAATAGAACATTAATCTAACATTATATTCACAAAAATTAACCTTCCTTTATGTAAAATCAAGACAGACCAAACAAGACAACCAAAAACTCTAGACCTAAACTGATGACAAACTGTGACTGGGTTTGAGACTAGACTAGGAAAAACCTTGTTACTACCTCCCGATCAACATAACCATTAAGTCTTGACACACTCAGACCTGAGTAACCAGGTGGAGTCGGTGCCATGTACCTGCGATCTTGCAACTAGACAAATAACATACATACATACATATATATATATATATATATATATAAAATCCATGATTCAAACACACCGTGTGGAGAAAATCATGGAAATCATAGGGCACTCGCAAGCGAGTGATGCAACTGCATTCTCCACACCAATACACATCACATCAGACTAAAAAAATAAATAACAATTAGTTCACCATGAGCATACATATAGCAATAACATCTGAAGTAAT
>VDFB02211076.1:0-15226 GCA_007258455.2 Sequoia sempervirens
AATTTCACACCCTTTTTGGAAAGGCTCCATGACCATGATCCCAAGGCCTCTACAATTTTTTTCTGCTATTGGCATGATAGAAGGTTGCAGGTTGAGGGGATGGAGTTTGTGATGAATGAGGAATTTTTTGCTTCCATTACTTGGCCGCCAATGGATGACTGAAAAATTTTCAAGGAAAGAAAGAGTAATGATGATGCCATGGACCAGTTTTTCAAAGACAATGAATGGAAGAAGCTGATAAAAATACCCTCATGGGGTTACGAACAAACTTCTCTGAAGTGGATTTGGCCGGATGTAGCAGAGGTCATTATGCAGTATGTCACCCTAGACAGTCAATATACTACCATTTTAGACACCATTTCACCCTATTGAATCATTTCACACATGGGTTACATGTTTCATTTCCTTTCTTTCTTCTATCTTCATTGGAAGTGTCAGTCTATTCTCATTTGAAGAATAGAAGGGCTCCTATTCTTCATAAGGGCCTCATACTGCTCATAATTGAGCATGTGAGAGCCCATACTCCTGCCAAGTCAATTAAAGGAAAGGAGAAGGCTATAAGTGAGGAATTTCTCTCAAGTAGTTCGAACAACAGTGCTAATGATGAAGCTGAGTGGAATGAGGAGGAGGGTGGTTCTTCGTCCCCTGTGGCGGCCCCCTCTAAAAAAATAAAGAAGGGGAATCTTAAGAGGAAGAGTGTTGTTAAGAAGCTAGTTTTGTAGGAGTCAAACTCCCATGGGTCCCCTTCTATTGGAAATGACATTGACATCATCTCTGGTGGCTCTAAGGAGGATAATGTGCTTCATGGTCAGGATTTTGGTGTGGTTGGACATAAGGAGAAGGTCATGCCTGATGATGCATGGGTTAAGGAAGTAAAGGAAATGTCACGGAGGGAATCTAGATGAATTGCAAAGCTGAAAAATTAGGTTGTGAAAGGTGGTATGAAGGGTGACACAATGCTTTGGGTAAAGAGAAGAGTGTCGAGGAAACTATTGTTGAAATCAATGATTCCTTGTTCAGCAATCCCCCAGTGTGGAGCTATCGAGTGAAAGGTCATTGCATGAGGATGAGGGGATGAATTTGAATCCTGGAAAGCCTGAGCCCTTAAAGATTAATCCTCTCTCTGAGGATTTCTCATACATGAATGATGATAATAATTCAATGTTTGAGCTTTTGAATATGACTCATTCGGGGGAAACATGTACATTTAAGCTTGCCAACTGGGTGCTACATGAATTTAATAAGGTAAATATTAAGATAAGGGGTCTGAAAGAGAATATGTAAAAATTATCGAAGGGTTCTTCTTCGGATATTCTAATTGAGAGATTGGTTTATTTAGAGTGCTCCTTTATAGACTTTAAGACCCTGTGTGAGAATCGCCTTTCTGAAATGGAGGTAAAGATTAATGATATAAATGCAAATATCAAGAAATTGTTGTAGGTTAGTCACTATTCGGTCAAGAATAGTGTGGAATCCCTGGAGGTCTTATTTGGTAAGATTAGTCAACTCATGGAAGATCAGTTATATTTTGCACAAATGTTGGAGAAAGACCATTCTTCAAAGGGTAAGGGGAAGAAGGGCGACTAAGATGAGGCAAAGGGCCCGTGTACCAGAACTAGGGGAAACCTTAGGAAGACCTTTGAGGAGGAAAAGCATGAACTACTGGACATGGTCAATCTGCATTCCAACTAGGAGATTGAGGTGGCTAACACCTTGAAGAATATGAAGTAGTGTTTTTTTCTATGTTGTTTTCTATTTCTATTTTGTTGTTGTTGGGTTGCTTTTTTTTGGCTGTTGGTTTACCTTTGGTTGCTGCTAATGCTTCAATGTCTTTCTCTTTGAGCAACTTTCCCTCTTTTAAAAATATGTTTTCCATATTTTAAAAATGTACTATTATCCTTTTTATATCTTTTATCAAGATATAATAACTTACAATTTAATGCTTGTTGTTACTCTATCCAAATTTTAAATTGTAATGCAATTATCTCTTTACTATCATTTTATAAAATTATTTTAATTATTACAATAATATAATATTTTAACTTATTAGAAATATAATTGAATTGTTATTAAATCTGTTCTTTACAATATGACATTATGTCTTTATATTATAAGAATTATTTATATTATTTTTTAATATTTGATTTTTTGGATAATATTATAACTATAGTCTTGTCTATTATGATTTTAGTATTCTTATAATTTTATATTTTATATTTTTATTTTCATAATCATCACTTATTAATATATGTTAATTTTTTAGAATTTATTATTATGAATATATGTAATCAAATCATTCTTTACTCAAAATAAATATTTATATTTTATATATTAAAATACAAATTTTATAACTAAAAATATTTTTAAAATAATTATCATCAATTTAAATAGTTATAAACTTTTACCTCTTATTTAGTTAGATAAACTGTGGGTGGTTTAGGTGGTAATGCTCTTCAATCTGTTATCATTTAAATAAGGCGATGTGTATATATAAAAACCAAAAAGCGTTGTATTTTATCAAAATTTTAAGGCAAAGTTTTACTTCTAACAAAGTTACCTATTTGTTATCATTTAATTTTTTTCTTTCATACATTATATTTTAACATTGTATTATAATATATATACTATATACTATATAACATATATAAAATCTAATATATAATTTAAGGTTCTAGGAAAATTCACCTCTAGCAATTCACCCAAGGGCAAATTCATTGCCATGACAAATTCACCTAAAGGAAAATTCACCACTAGTAATTCATTGTGGTAGAAAATTCATGCATTAAATGTTTGTGATTAATTTTCAGTGGTGGTGAATTGTTGGTAGTGAATTTATCATGACGGTGAATTTTCCCCGCGGTGAATTGTTGGCGGGGAATTTGTTGGATGCCATAATTTAATATATTAGATAATAATTTTATAATATTATATTTTAATTTTTAATAATTAATATATTATTTGTTGAATCATTTTAATACAAATTATTAGACTATTTTTAATATATAATATTAAATTAACATATTATATATTACATTAACTTTGTGATAGAGACACAATTATCTTTGTTTTTAATATATTTATACTATTTTTTAATTCTTTTATTAAATTTTTTAAAAACTATTTGTTCAAATAATTCATATGTTTAGTTTAAACATAAAAATATAACAATGAAGAATTAGATGACTTATACTTTGTTTAATTTTTTTAATTATTTAATTATATTTTAAAAATGTAATATGTAAAATATCATTAAATTTATTTTTAAATTTTTTTATAAATATTTTAAAGAATTTTTTTAAAATATAAAGCATAAAAGAGAAATATAATAGTTCTTTTTCTAGTGGAATCACTTTGACATCTTTGATGGACCTATTAGCTAATATAAAACATAAAACAAAAATATGTAGTTAACAATAAATTGCAATATCTTAAGAACTTTAGTATAAAATTTTGAAGATTTTTCCAAGCAATTCTAAAATTTGAAAATGGTTTGAGCTAGATTATTCTTCACGTTGCACTCTAGCATGAAGTATGAAATAGTCATAGAAGAGCAAGGTGTAGTCAAGGGAATTTAACTGTATTATTCACATTCAATTCAAATGAAGATCATAGCATATTCTATAGTAGAGAATGCCTTTGTCGTGGCACAATTTTGTATTTGTTGTAAGCAATGATTGCCACCACAATCAATATTTTGTTCTTGTTAAAGACCATATACATTAAATGCAATTACTTTGATCTTCTTGTTAAAGATCATATATTGTGGAAGCAAGTACTTTATTTTTCTTGTTAAAGACCATATACATGAAATGTAATTACTTTGTTCTTCTTGTTAAAGACCACACACGTATTTGAAATGCAAGTAATCTTTGAAGCTAATTGATTCACCAACCCTAGTAATGGATCAAGATGTTGGGCCATTTCCAACAATAGAGTAAACAAACACAATACCAAAGGGGGACATAGTAGTGGAAGGTGAGGTTAGAACCTCATCTAGCATACCTTCTTATTTGATAGTCTATTGTAGTGCCTCCTCCAAGTTTATAGCCACTGGTTGGGGCATTAGTGGTAACTATAGCAACAAAATAGATAGAAAATTAGAAAATGGTCAATGGTTCTATATCTAACCCCAGTTTGATTGAACTAATGTTGTTCTCAATCTGTTTACAGATCAAAGAACCAAATTGTCTTGCCACCATTTGATAGGAGCTTCCAAACATGGGACAGGTTGTTTTAATATTGTTTTATAATTATTTCATTTTATTTTTACGTAAATACTTAATTTTATCTTCTTAAAATTTGTTCCCTTAATTGAATTTGTTTTCAATTTTAATCTTATTTTATATTTTTTAAATAAACAATATATATTAATTTATACTTAAATTTTTAAATTTTATAATATTCATAATTATATATTTTTATTTTTTATAGAACAACAAATTATTTATATTTAAAATACTAATAAAATAGTTAAATATTATACCAAATAAAATTACTTTCCATCCTACAAAAATCTGCTATCTCAAATTATTATTACATACTTAGCTAATTGATATATTATGATTTAAATATAGACTTTTGAATCATTGCAATATTTAAAAATAAGTATGTAGTTGGTATGCATTTTCCACAGTTCATGAAGTTGATTAGACCAAACTTTTGAATTCAAGTGTGTATGTTTTTTTATCGAACATTACCTCTTTTTCAGATCACACTCTTCTTGATCCATCATAGAAAAAAGATACGTCCATAAAAAAACATACACAATTGAAAACTTACTTTAATCAAATAAATATGTGACAATTGTTTTTTAACTATATGAAATACCTACTCTATTGAAAAATGAAAATAAAAACATAAAATAAAAAATAAAAATAATAATAAAAATTAAGGAAAATTACGTTTGCAGTGCCATTGTTGAAGCCCTACCTAGCCTATTTGGTAATTGTTCTAAGATTCATTTACGCTTATTTTTTCTTGGTATCCTTATTTGAGATGAGCGGGCTAATTTATGAGATCGACGGTTTAGTTACATTATTAAGGGATGCAATACGGTTAAATTCATCTGGATCGTCTATTTTCGTTACTACCAAACCGTCCTTTGTTAACGTCAGTCATTCAATTCACATTAATCTCCATTTTTTTTTACCATGCTTTAATCCAATAGATATTCATGTAGATTGAATGACAAACAAGAACAATTTAACAATGAAATAGACTGATGGAATAATTTAACTATTACATCCCTTAATAATAATTAAGCTCATCCCATCATAAATTAACCATCTCAAGCAGAGCTCTTATCGGCATAAAGGCACTGCATCGTGCGTTTAGAATATGTGATTGACTGTCAGGTCCCACCACATCATAGTTGTCATTCGTATTTGCCCTAGTATTTGATGAAAATGTATCTTATCACTTTTTCGACCAGCGTCATATATTTCATTCAAACATAATTACTTAACATTTATCAAACGTCTCATTAATAATATGATATTATACAATAAATATTATATAATATAAAATGATATTCTAAATTATTAAATATATTTTTTATATAATATTTTATTTATTACAAAATTATTTTTTTAAAATATTTTATATATTGTTTATATTTATATATATGTTATTTAATTATTAATTATTTTTATATGATGTAAATTATATTATATGTAATGTAATTATACTTATTATTATATAGTATTTGATATATAAATTATAATATTACTATATATTATATTTTACAATGAAAACAATTAAATATAAATATTACATTAATTAATATATTTTAATATAGTACAAATTAGATTGATTGTAATATAATAGAATATGTAATATATATAATAATTATATTTATTATTATTATATAATATTTTATATATTAAAAATTTTTTATTATTATATATTAGAAATTATTAAATATAAACACAAAACTATTACAATTAATAATTAATATATTTTATATAATACAAATTAAATTAGCATATAAAAATTATAATAGTTTAATTGATCTTTGTACGAAAAAGAAAGAGAGATAATATCTCTCTATCTCTTCCTCTCTATCTCTCTCCTTTTCTCTCTATCTATTGAACTATCTCTCCCTCTCTCCCCCATCTTCTCTCTCCCTCTCCACGTATCTCTCTCTCTCTATAAATGTTGAGGATAAGGATGAAAGTTGGCACTTTGCTTACATCACTTTACCATTAAAGTGTCTCATTTATAGCTATTGTGCTTTCCAAACATTTGACTCATGTAATAATCTCCAAAAGCAAATGATAAGTTCTTCCAAAGCATTTGAAAGCACCATGTTAAATTTCCTTTTCATTGCATAAAGCAAAGGATTTGCTGGGGAGATTTTTATTTAAGTGCACTTCTATGTGAGCTTCACTGATGTGGCTATGGAAATATCTTGAGTCCAATTGTTTCTAATGTTTTATTTTTCTTTTAAAGGATAAAATCATTTTATTAGATTTTATATACTCTAAATGAATTAAGATTAGTTTATAATAACTATGCACTTCTTATACACCATATAGATAATATATAGTACATATAAATAATTATATCTATTTATAAAATTATAAATACTTACCAACATATTAATAATAATTAAAAGATTATAGTAGATAATACCTAATACTAATAATTTATAATATCACTGACAATAATTAAGTATAATATAATTAGTTATAAATAATTAAATAATTATATATATTAATTCATTATAGTATATAATTGTATTAATTACTTCATTATAGTATATAATTATATATATTATTTTATTATAGTATATAATTATATATTATTAATAATATAATATAAGAGCCATCTCCCCATCTCTCATTGTCTCCCTCTTTCTATCTCCTTCCATCTCTCCTCTATATATTTACTTATCTCTCACCATGTCTATCTATATTTACCCTCTCCCTCTCTCTCCCTATATCCATATCACTCCCTCTTTTTTATATATCATATCTCTACCTCTCTCTTTTTTACTCCATCTCTCTTAATCTATACCTCTATCTCTTAATTTATCTCTCTCGTCTCCTCTCTCTCTCTCTCCCCCTATCACTCCCTATTTTTGTATCTCTCTACTTCTCCTCTCTATTTATCTCTCTACCTCTTTCTATCCTTATCTCCCCTCTCGTTTATCTCCCTATCACTCTCTCTTTCTATATATCATTATCTCTACCTCTCTCTTTTATTCACTCCATCTCTCATGCTCTATATATCTATCTCTTTGTTTCTCTATCTCCTATCTATATTTATTCCTATCCATATATTTATACCTCTATCTCCCTATCTCTCTATATTTATCTCTATCTGTCTCCTTATCCCTCTCTATCTCTATATATATCCCTCTATCTATATCACTTCCTCACCCCTCTCTATCCGTTGAGCAACATGAGCTTGTTGATAATGGAGCCTAATTATCTTCCTTATTTAGAGGTTTTGTTTTGGTCATGTTTGGATCCTTGTATCTTAAAGCTATCACTTCTCCATTGAGACCTTTGTTGCACAAAAAACATCATTTTCTAAATGGCCTACCAATTGATCTCACTTCTCTCTTTGTCTCTTTCTATCCATATATTTTCTACCTATATCTCCCTATCTCTTTATCTCTATTCCTATCCCTCTCTATCTCTCTATATCACCCTTTATCTATAGCTCTACCTCTCCCTCTCCATGTATATATATTGAGCTATATCTCCCTCTCTCCCTCTCTACATATCTCTCTCCCTCTTTCCCCCCTCTTCTCTCTCCCCTTCCTCTACCCATTTATCTCCCTCTCTCCCTCCTCTATTGATCTCTCTTCCTCTAACCCCCTTTTCCTATATATCTCTTTCTCTCTCCCTCTCAATCTCCCTATCTCTCTATATCTTTGTCTTTCCCTCTACCTATTTTTATCTCTCTATCTATTTCTCTCCCTTTTCCTCTCTCCTTCTATCTTCATATCTACCTCTATCTTTCTCTCCCCCTATATCTCTAGACATGTCTCCATATATCTATCCATCGATCTCTCTCCCTCTCTCCCTCTCCCTCTTCTTATACCTCTACATCTATGTCTTTGCCTATTTATCTCTCTCCATATTTCTTCTTCCATCCCCCCTCTATATCTCTATCTCTCCATCTCTCTCTACCCCTATATCTCTCCCTCTCTCTACCTCTATGTATCACTTCATGTCTCTATATTTTATATTTTATCTTTCTATCTCTCCCTCTCACATTCTTTCCCTCTTTCTCCCTCTTTATATATTTGTCTCTTCCATCTCTATCTATCCCTCTCTCCTCTCTCTTTATCTCTCCCTCTCCTCTCCATATCCATTTACTTCTCTATCTACATGTGCATCTACATCTCTATCTCTATCTTCCTCTCTATCTTTCTCACATATCTCTATCTCCTTACCCCTCTCTTTCTTGTGTTAGAGTGAATAATTTATGTATTCATTATACTTAATTGTACTTAGGTTGATGAGGTTAGACAACATCTTATCTAACTGAATGTGCAAATTTTAGACCTCTAGAGGTTACCAAGTTATTTGGTAAACCTCATGTGCTACCTTTTTGAGGTTGGAATACTTTCCATTTCACCTCAAAGGTCACTCAACACTTGGCATCAAGGTTGATGACTTGGTCAATTAGGTTTTTGGTTTGCACATTCCAAGTGATCCTAGGGTTGATACCTATAGGACACTTACCTACTCTTTTGTTCCACTTCATGGGGCACCTGTCAAGCCACATCATAGGTTGATTGCATCTTCCTTGTCTATATACATACAATATTTGCATTGTTCACTTGTGCTTGTTTCTTATCTCCATGATCTCATAATTCTTATATCTTGCTCTTCCCCCTCTATCTCTCCCTCTCTCTCCATCTCTCCCTCTTGCAATCATAAGTTGAGCATGTTGGTAATGGAGCCTAAATATCTTCTTGATTCAGAGGTCCTACTAATTGACCTCATGTATTTACACAAATGCATTAAGAAAAAAGACCAAAATATTAACTAGTTGACCTTCCACACCTCTTCGGCGTACCCATTGCACACCAAGTGATAGCTAGTTATTTTCATAGGTTGAAATGTCCTCTGATTTCTGATAATCAAGACAATAATGAACTCGTCCTAATTGATGGCTTCTTCCCAGTTGTCCAGGAGACAAATTCAAAGTCCATTATATTGAAGTATGCATATGCAAAGCATTTCTGCATGTCACTGCTATGCAGGTATCAGTCGAAGGCTGAAGTGCAGTGAAAATATTGTGGAGTAAACCAGGGTCTTCGGATTAGAAGTATCACAAGCTGAACAATGTAGAGGGTTTTCATCCTCTGGCATTGGGAACCTTTCCCTATGGAGAGGTAAAAAGAAAATGATGAGTAGAGAAGGGCTGCTTGTGGTTCAGGAGCTCAAGCGATTGAAAAAGGATAATGAACGCATTCAAAAGTTCATGAAAACCCATGTCTCTAGACTTTTGAAGTCCGACCTTCTTTCCGTGCTTGCAGAGTTCCAACGCCAGGACGATATTTTTCTAGCCCTTAAGGTCATTATCATGTGAATTCTAAATTTGTCATTTTTGTAGATTTTTATGCTTCATCTAGTTTCTAAATCGTGCAATGATATTTTGTGTTTTGAAATTTGAAATGGTGTCTATTGGCTTTGTCTTCGTAATATTGTTTCGGTAGCTCTTATTCATATTAGTATTTTCATTGAGTGTCTTAGTGAGGTTAAACTCAAACCCTCTTTACTACTATCGGATTTCAACCATTTTTCAGGACAGAATTGATTCCATCTTGCGATTTGGTGTAATCCTGTTATTTAGTAACAAAAGCAATTCAGCAGGCAATTCTGTCAGCGTCAGTTGATCAAAGCAGTTTCTTTTTCTCTCTGTTTTATTTTTTTAGAATCTTCCTTATTGCTGTTCTCCATTTTTGTTACGCAACAGAGGCATAAACTCTGTTTTTGTTACTCTTTTAGTAGTTTCTTCAGATGAGTCTGCGAGCTCATCTTTTGTTTTCTGATATAAATAAAAGTTTTGTAAACTCTTTATAGAACCAGTGATAATGAATAAAATACAATATGTGTTAAACATTTTCCTGTGTAAAATTTCTCCGCTGTAAGTGTTTTTTTTTTTTTTCTCTGTTTGCTGGTAATTTCTGAGATTGTTAAAATTGCCATTTGGGGGTATCAGAGCAGGTGTTTTTTCTTTTAAATTAATCATGTCTAGTTTGAACTCTTTGCCAATTCCTGAGTTCAATGGAAGTGATTATGATTACTGGTGCATCAAAATGATGACCTTCTTGATGGGAAAAGATTTATGGGAGATTGTAGAATCAGGATATGAAGAGCCAACAGATTGGAATACTCTTACAACCAATGAAAGAACAACGAAGGAGGTTAAGAAGAAGAATTTTGAGGCCTTGTTTCATATTCAAATAGCTCTTGATAAGAGCTTTTTTCCTAGAATTGTGGGTGCAAAGAAAGCATAGGCTTCCTGGAAGATTCTAAAGCAAGCTTACCAAGGTAGTGATCAGGTAAAATTAGTTAAGTTGTAGACATTAAAAAGAGAGTTTGAAATTTTGAAAATGCAAGAATATGAGAAAGTAGTTGATTTTTGTGTAAGAGTGAATGATGTTTTAAATAAAATGGCCACTCTTGGAGAAACTGTAAACAATGAAATTGTGATAAAAAATAATTTGAGGTCTCTTACACCAAAATGGAACCATGTAGCTATAATCATAGAAGAGAGCAAAGATTTTTCTACCCTTCAATTTGATCACCTAGTTGGATCTCTAATGTCTCATGAAGAGAGATTGAGAGATTCATTTGGAGAATATGATGAGAAGGAATTTTCCTCCAAACTACAAATTACAAAGAATGAAGATGTTAGTACTAGCAACAAAAGCAATCAAGGCCAAGGCTAAGGTCGAGGTCAAAATCAAAATCCTTCAAGAGGTAATAGAGGAAGAAGAGGTGGTCCAAGAGGAAGAGGTAGAGGTAGATTTGATAAAAGAAATATTTAGTGTTATCATTGTAACAAGTATGGTCATTTTGAAAGGGATTGTAGATTAAAATCCAGTAATCACAATAAAGGTGCCAATTATGCTCAAGAGAGCGATGAGGCTTCCTCAAGTAATTTATATGGAAAATCTGAAAATGTTGTTCAAGATGTTTGGTATTTAGATTTAGGGTGCTCTAACCACATGTTAGGGAATAAAGAGTTGTTTTCTAAAATTGATGAGAATTTCAAATCCAAGATCAAGCTTGGTGATGACAAAACATTGGAGGTTGCTGCCAAAGGAGTTGTGAAAGTCCATACTAAGGAAGGTATGAAAAATGTTCAAGAAATTTGTTACACTCCATAGTTAAAGCATAATTTATTAAGTGTTGGGCAATTATGTGAGAAGAATTATAAGGTGGTATTTGAAAATCATAAATGTACAATTTACGATAAGAATCAAGGCAACAAGGTGGTTACAGTTGTGCCTATGTCCAAGAATATGATGTTTCCATTGAAGTTTGGTGATCATTGCAACAATCTTACAAATATTGCATATGAGGATAAAATTTGGTTGTGGCATCTTAGGTATAGACATTTAAATTTTCAGAGTTTGAAATTTCTCACATCAAAATCTTTGGTTCATGGTTTGCCTAAGGTTGAAGAGAACAAGGAGGTTTGTGAAGGGTGTGCTAAAGGAAAACATGTAAGAGATAAATTTCCAAAAGGAAATACATGGAGGGCCCATTATCCACTACAGTTGGTTCACTCATATATTTGTGGTCCTATGTAGACATTTTTTTTGGGTAAATCATTGTACTTCATTACTTTTATTGATGATTACTCACGAAAGTGTTGGGTCTATTTTTTGAAGATAAAAGATGAAGCCTTTGTTGCCTTCAAAAGGTTCAAAGCCTTGGTGGAAAATGAAAAAGGTTGCAAAATTAAATGCTTAAGGATCGATCGTGGAGGAGAGTATTGTTCAAGAGATTTTTAGAATTTTTGTGATATGAATGGTGTCAAAAGACAACTCACCACTGCTTACACACCTCAACAAAATGGGGTAGCTGAAAGAAAAAACTGTAAAGTGGTGGAAATGGCAAGGAGTATATTACAAACCAAGGGACTAAGCAATTCTTTTTGGGGTGATGCAATTTCTACAACAGTGTACATTCATAATCGGAGTCCCACTCGTGCACTTGAAATGATGACTCCTTATGAAACTTGGTATGAAAAGAAACCTATTGTTCATCATTTTAGAGTTTTTAGTTGTTTAGCCTATGTTCATGTAGCTGATCAAAATAGAAAAGAGTTAGAACCAAAAAGTGAATCCTGCATTTTTGTTGGCTATAGTGAGAAAAGTAAGGCTTACAGGTTGTATAATCCTCTCACCAATAATATTGTTGTGTCAAGAGATGTAATTTTTGATGAAGGGGAAGTTTGTGGTCATCAAAAAGGCCATGATGAGAAATCCAAATCTGTTTTAAATGGTGGTATTCTTCATGATATTGATTATGAGCAGCCCTCTAATACTTCAATTCAAGTGCTACAAATCCACCAAGTAGCCCCTCATCTAGTTCTTTAGTTTTAAGTGCAATTTCAAGCCCAAGTCCAGCAAGGAAGATGAGAAGCTTAAGTGACATTTATCAAAGATCTACAAATCATGCACATGAAGAAAATCCAAGAGTTGAGACAATACATTTTGTTTTATTTTCACAAGCTGATTTTGAGCCATCATGTTTTGAAGATGCATGTCTTAATAAATTTTGGGTGCAAGCCATGCAAGAAGAGATAAATTATATTCAAAATGATACTTGGGAGCTTACAGAGCTTCCACATGAAAAAAAGAAGATTGGTACTAAATGGGTCTACAAGACTTAGTACAATAGCGATGGAAGTGTTGAAAGACACAAGGCACAATTAGTGGCTAAAGGCTACACACAAAGGTATGGGATTGATTATGAAAAGACATTTGCACCTGTAGCAAGACAAGAGACTATTAGAATGTTGATTTCTCTTGCAGCCCAAAATAAATGGAGCATTCATCACATGGATGTGAAAAGTGCCTTCTTGAATGGGTACTTAGAAGAGGAAATATATGTGGGACAACCACAAGGTTTTGAGGTGCAAGGCAAAGAAAACCTAGTCTTCAAGTTGAAGAAGGCCTTGTATGGCCTTAAAAAAGCACCAAGAGCTTGATATGCTAGGATTGATGGCTATTTTCAAGAAAATGGTTTCAAGAGAAGTAAGAGTGAACCGGACCCTTTACTACAAACAAGAAGGTAATGATATTCTTATTGCCATTTTATATGTTGATGATTTGTTGTATATGGGTAGCAATTCTAAGATGAAAGATGACTGCAAAAGTGTTTTGATGAATGAATTTGAGATGAAAGATTTAGGTCTCATGCAATATTTTCTAGGAATGGAGGTTTATCAAAGTAAGGATAAAATTTTTATTTGTCAAGCAAAATATGTAAAGGATATGTTGAAGAAATTTGATATGGTTGGTTGTAAACCAGCCTCATCTCCAATTGCTCATGGAGTAGTGTTATGTAGAGATGATGATACTGAAAGAGTTGATGGGACAACTTATAAAAGTATTGTTGGGACTTTGATGTTTCTAACCCACACAAGGACTGATATTTCTTATGTAGTTTCTCTTGTTTCAAGATACATGACAGATCCTTTTGAAATTCATATGAAGACAACCAAAATAATTTTGAGGTATGTGAAAGGAACTCTCAATTTTGGCATTCATTACTATAGTTCTAAAGAATTTAATCTAGTTGGCTTCAGTGATTCTGATTGGGGTGGTAGAATGGATGACCAAAAGTCTACATCTGGTAGTTATTTCTCTTTTGGTTTCAATTTGATTAGTTGGATCTCAAAGAAGCAAAGCATAGTTTCCCTTTCTTCCACAGAAGCAAAATATGTTGCAGTCACTTCTACAAGTACTCAAGCATTATGGCTTAGGAAAATTCTTGAAGAAATTGGAGAGAAACAAATTCAGCCTACAATGATATTTTGTGATAATATGAGCACAATAAAATTGGCAAAAAATCCATTGCATCATAGCAGAACTAAACACTTTGATCTTAAGTATCATTTTATTAGAAATTTGGTGCAAAAGAAAGAAGTAGAACTCATGTATATCAAGAGTGAAGCTCAACTTACAGATATTTTGACTAAGGCTGTTGCAAAAATTCAAATTTTGATGCTCTGAGATTGTATTGTGAGTCCTCTCCGCATCAAGGGGTATATTGGTAACAAAGCAGATTCAGCAGGCAATTCTGTTAGCGTTAGTTCAGTTCCTCTTAGCGATTTGGTGTAATCCTGTATCATCAGGATCGACACCCGAGGGCTTTGTATTTCCAGCTGTAGTACTCTAGCACTCGAACTTGAACTCTAGTTGCTGCAGCCTGACCTGAGCCTCACCAACTCAAAATCAATAAGTTGTGGTGGGACACATAACCTCAAGTCAAGTTTGTTTTGGGGATCTTAATTTGTGTGTGAGTCTGCTTTGGTGAGACTGAGATGGGGTATCTATAATTGATGGTTTACTACTTAGATGGAATTTACTCTTATGCGTTTTAATATAAGATTAATACTTGGCATTAGCTTTATAGTCCATGTATTAGAAATATAGCTTCTTGGATCAACTGTGTATGATTTTTGCATAGGTCTTTATGTCATACGATCATTAATCTGGCTTGTATCTTGCTTGAGTGTACTTGTAAGGTTGCTTTCTGGAAGTGCTTGGATCATAATTCCTTATTCATTCCCTTGCGATTCTGCATGGTTACTAGTTAGTTTCTTTTATATGCTGGTCTGCTGCAATTTTTTCTGGTTTCTGCTAATATCAGAGATTTTCTAGGTAACACTGCAATGGAGCAATTGAAAATCTTTTTGCCTATTTTAGTTGTCACGTAATTTTTGGAAAGGTGCTAATGTTGCCCTTTTAAGCTCAATATTGTTGTTCGTAGTTTTTCTTTTACCTATTGTGGTTTTGCTCACATGGCTGTGGAATTCGAACTTGCGTTTTTTAGGTTAGGATAAGGGTATATTATTATATATATTCCCTGTATTGCTTCAATGATTGGATTCAAATTGGGTGTCTGGAATCTTTTATTTTTTTATCAAAGAAGATGCACCATTTACAGAAGGCTATGATGCAGACTTACCCTCACAATTGGTCATCATTTAATCTGATTTTCTGGAGTAGCTTTGTAGC
>VDFB02211078.1:0-16450 GCA_007258455.2 Sequoia sempervirens
TTTGATTTCAATTTCCCGGGTGCTCGATGAATCCTGTGAACTGATGGATAATCTCATTGCGGAGCCTGGTCGAATCTGGTGAGGTTGTCTTGGAGGTGACTTTGGGTAAAAACGTTATCTTGACCTTCAAAATCATGGGTGCCCCTGGCTAGCTGGGGCGCCCAACATTACCAGTGTTAAGCCATTTTTGACATTTTTTAAATTTCATATTTTCTGATCTTCTGATGAATTTGCGAGTCCCGGAGCTAGATTGACCCAATGAACTAACGGTTGGACTTGTTAGATAGCTTGGAGAATTCTGAGAGGGTCTCGTGGGAGTGATATTTCCTGAAAGTTGATTTTAGCGCCTCAAAAGCTTGGGAACCCCTCAAAAGTCTGATAAACCTGGGGCATCCATGGCTTTCAGACTTAGAATTTTCTTTGAGATTTTTATTTTGCCTTTGACTTCATCCCTTTGCTCTGTCTTCCATATTTGCTGACTGCCAAATCCGATGGATTTGCTGACGATTGCATTGGAGAGCTGCTTCAAAATTGAAGACATGCTTGAGGCTGCAACTATAAATTTTATGTTTTAGACCTTCAAATCCTTGGATGCCTATCTCCTCCTGGGGCGCCCATCACTGCCAGACTTAGTTTTTACTCTTTTTCATCCTTGAAACTTGAAACCTCATGTTATGTCCTCCATTCAATCTGAATTTATCGGCAGCTGACGAGTCCAATGACCAGGCTTGGATATCCACTGCGAAGTTGGCAGAATTCCCGCCCAAAATTCCCAGACTTAGAATATTTTCTAATAATTTCCATGATTTGCATCCTGCTTCTCTATCGAGACCTCTCCATTCAATCTTCAATTTTGGATGATTGGTTGATCAGATGGCTGTGCTGATGGATTCACTACGAAGTTGAGAAGTTTCTGAGCAACATTGTTTGGGATGAGCAAACCCTAGTTTTATCATTTGACCTCTTGAAAAGCTAGGTGCCTATCTTCTCTAGGCGCGCCTATGCTTGGCAATGCTAGTTTTTATTTTGCAATTTTCAACTTTTTCCCTCGTTCCATGTGCTTGCCAATGTTTTGACTATTGGAGATGAAATTTTTTCTAAGGCATGAGCATCTAGGCGCCTAGACTGAGCTTGTGGCACTTGGACTTTCCAAAGTTAGCCAAAATTTTACATTTTTCTCGATTCTTCAACTTCCATTCTTCGTTTTTCGTCCCTCGACCATTTGTTGTAGTTTCTTAATCTGAGCAATGCCTGAGACTCTAGATCTGACACCTGGTAGTTGATTGACCTCCATTAATGGCCTTGGAACTCCTAAAAAGCTTCAAAAAAAGAAAAATAGCCCACTAGGGAAAAACTGATCTTTTGATGATTCTGACTGGACTAGCCTGATGAGGAAGTATTTTCGACCAATCAAAATCAGTTTGAACCTTAGAAGCCAAATTTTCTATTTTTAGAAAATTTTGCTAGCATCCATTACAAAAGAAACCCAGAAAAACCCAGAAAAAAGTTATATTTTTAAAAAGTTTCTAAGAATAAAATTTTTCCTAAAATTTTGGGTCGAAAAATTGAGATCTAGGTTTTGTAGACTTGGTCGCTTAAAGCAGACCCAAATCGTTAGATTTTGAAAATTTCGAGTTTTTGCCCCTCTTGCAAGACATGCAAATTCCTAATTTTGACCTTTTTTGACAATTTTAACAAGACTTTTAATCATTTCTTCAAAATGCCTAAGTGTAGCAAATTTTTTAATTTGGGGTACAACAATCTTCTCTACTAAAATCGTACAACTATTTCCAACCATAGCAATACTTGTCCTTCTTGAAAGTTTTTTCCCCTCTTTGATGCGCCCTATCAACTTTTATATCTTATTCTTGTCCGTACGACCTCTTTTTCTGCTTTGTTTTCTTTGACATTTTTTAATTTAATATTTTTTGTTTTATTATTTTCTCCTTTCCTTTTATTTTTTCTCACTTTTTGATTTTTTCTTCCTTGCTTTTTAATTTTTCCGCTTTTTTCATTTTTCGACTCCACTTTAATTTTTTGCTTTTTACATTTTTATTTTCCATCATCAATTTTTCTCCATTTTTCTTTCCCTGGCCACCTTTGTACTTTGACTTATGCTGCATCGCCACTTATAGAGGCTTATCACTTGTACATCTTTTCCTTCAAGCAAAGATGTTCCTTCTAAATATTTTGCTTCAAAAAATTGTGGTTCCACTAAGGTAGCAAATATTCATAACTTATAATTTCGGCCCATGTAGTGACCGGCCATACTCATTGGTATTAAGTAATGTTTCTTTGTCTTACTCTCCTCATTCTAGCTTGTTGGATTTGGTATCACCACCACAATTGGGAGGAGGTCATGTAAAGCATGTAGGGCTCCCACCCTGTTTCTTTAGCATTTGGCTATGCCGCCGCTTGTTCATTCAACATTGGGGTACCGAGCAAACATTTCTTCTACCATCAATACTATATATTTTCAAGCACAAATTGCCTTCTCTTCCTTTCGAAAGTATCTATCTCCAAATGGCTTCGTATCAAATTTCACACTTATCTCTATGTTTCTCTTTGCATTCTCCTCCCTTTCTTTCTTGACTTCTTCATCCAATTCGTATGACAAGTACCCTCTTCGTTCTCCTTCATAGGTTGTGTGAAATTTCTAGTGTCCTACTCTTTTCTATAGCGTAGATGTGCCAAACTGGGCATTAGTTAGATGCTTGTGAACCCGAGGCACTACAATTCCTTCCAATCTTTTCCTGGCAAGTCTTTTCTTCAACTAATTATTCGCCTCCTAGTGCGACCCAATCTTCTTCTGGTACAAGCTGGCTTCCGCCTACGCTCCAATCTTCTTCCTCCCTAGTTCCGCTTTTGCTTATTCTCCAAGCTTTTGTCATTGTGTATTCGAGCATATTGATGGTGATTGGTGTTTCCTTTCTCTTGATACGGTTTTAGTTTCGATATGTTAATCGAGTCTGGTAACAAAGTCCCGTCTAAATTCTCTAGTTTAATTTCTCCACTCTCGCCAACCTCTCTGATTTTAAAGGGTCCAAGCCACCTAACTTTGAATTTTCTCGGCTTAATCTCGTTACGACCATTATACTTTGAAACTAATTGGCCTTGCTAGAACCTCATTCAACGAAGGTCTTTGTCATGCCAATACTTCCTCCTCTTCTAGATTGCCTTTGTCGCCCATTGTGCCAATATCTTGCATTTATCGAGTTTGTTGAGCTGGAATAACCTCTCCTTTAGATTCTCCGTATCACCTAGTCTATTCTTGACCGCTATTCTCAAGCTCGACACCATGTATGCGGTTGGCACTATCGCCTCTTGACCATACATCAGTTGGAATGGTGTATGCCTGTTCAGTTGGAATGTTGTACAATAGGCCCATAGTATGACGGGTAATTTTTCCTCCTAGTTAGCTTCCTCAATGTCACACGATTTGTTGATGACAGAGACAAGTACTTTGTTTGTGGATTCGGCTTGACCATTCACTCGTGGGTAGTATAGACTTGATAAGTTGTGGAATATCCGGAATTCCATCATCATCAGGGGAATGACGTGGCTGACGAAGTGCCCACCTCTGTCGCTAGTGATTTGTATTGGGATGCCATAACATGTGACTAGCTGCTCATATATTAATCTTGTCTTACTAAGTGCAGTGTTATCTGGCAATGCCCGACCTTCGCCCATTTTGTCAAGTACTTGGTGGCGATGACTATGTACTTACACTGATTCAACTGGCTGACTTTCTGTAATGTCCCCATTTTGGCCATACGCTCTTCTTTGACTGATAGCCTATTTCCGGAAATCCGTAGGTTGATCAGAAGTGAAATTAGGGTTTCCTTGCTTGAAGTTTTGTGGCATTTCTAGGTATTTACTATTTTTAGTAAATACTAATTTTTTCAGTGGTTCAGTTGTCAGCCTTCATTAAGTCATTTTCAGTTGGAGCAGTTGCTTGGGTTTAATTTTGGCTTTAAAAAGCATTATTTTGGTGAAATAATATATTTCAAGGCATTAATGTTTTAATTTCAAGTTGACCCCTTGGCCTAGTTCATTAACTTTAAGTTGTGTTTAAAAGGTGGCCATGAAGGGGGACGCCCTCATGAAGGAGATATTAAATATTTAATAAAGTTTTCTTGTGCCTTGAAGTGGACGCCATTCTAAAGGAGGATTTAATATTTTGAATTTTAAAATATTTCAAAAGGGGACTTTTGGCGTCCCATTCTTGGAGGAGTTTTGGGAATTTGAAAAGTCACCTCTTTTTCAATAAAAGAGAAGTTTTGCTCCAGTTTTTATCATCCAATGTTTATGCTAATGTTATGCTGTCAAAATGACAACTTGTTTAATACTTCGAGGGATGCTTACCTCCTAGTTCCAATCCAATTTCGTGTTTGAAAGACAACACCTAGTTGGTCTTATTGCTGCTTCTCAATCAGACTAGCAGATTGTGCTTCAAAGTTGGTGAATTTTGGTGAGAATTTCAGTTTTAATGTTGCTGGTGTATACACAGCTGAAGGTGTTTTTCATTTACAGCTTTTGATGTGAATTTATTTTGGTTATGGGTATTTGATCCTTGCAATTCTATGCTAATGGCACCATATTTGGAGAATTTCAGAATTTAATTCCAAGTATTTGATTTTTAGCAAGAGAAATTGCCCCTCTTGAGGGTCGTACCATCTTGAGAGTGCATTGGGATTCGTGCAAAATAATATCTTGAGTTTTGATGCAGTTTTGTGGTTTGAGTTTGGGTGCCTATCCTCCAAAGAGACTTTGCATTTCGTTTCATTCAATTCAGAGGTATATTGAAAGAGTTATGAGCATTTCATTGTTTTACAGGTTGCTGGTTTACAGTTTCAGTTTGCTGGTTTTTATTATTAGACTTCAATAAGTTCAGAATTTGGCTTCAATTTCAGTCTTTGAGAGTTATATAAACTAGCTAAATTCATCCTTCACATATTTGCATTCATTCTTCTATTGTAACACTTGTAATTTGTAGTTTTTCTTAATTGTAAGGTTGAGAATTAGTAGTACTAATCCAACCATTTATTTACTGCATTTACTTGTGATCTTTAGTGCAAATATCATAACCCCTGGATGGTTTACCGCCAGTGTGGAGGAATCTGATTTGTATTTACTTTCTATTTCCCACTATTTAGTGGATGCCCGCTGCAGCGGAGGAATTAGTCTGGATTATGTTGTTTTCTTCCCCCCATTGTTTAAGTGGTTGAGCGGATTTCTTCATGGCTGGTTATCCGCCTATTTGTTTTAGTTTTCATTTAATAACTTTGTCATATGTTAGCACCTCGCCCTCAGTGGGATCTTGAGTGCACATTCTTGACGTTGAGTTTGTTTCATTTCAAGTACTGTTCTTTAATTTCTCTGCCATATGACAACACCTATCCTTCCTTGGGATTGAGTGTGCATTCTTGGCGTTGAGTTCTTTCAAGCTTGGATTTCAGTTTTGATGCTAACGCTAATCCATTGGCGTAGTGTTGGCTTGTGTTATGATAATTCAAAAAAAAAAATTGGTTGGCATATTTCACTTTCAGTGGCCCAATGAAGTCAAGTCCCCACCGTTTAAATAGTTCCTGAGGTTGAGATGGGAACAGTGGCATGTAGTCCCTCTTGAGAGGCTTGCCGACTCTTTGGCATGTGTTACATCCTATCACCCACTGTCGAGCATCTATGTGTACAGTCGGCCACCATAACCCTGCCAGGAGAATTTTCTGAGCTGTGGCATCCGGTTCCATATGCCCTCCATCTAGACCTTCATGTGCTTCTTTCAGTACTTTGGGAATTTCATCTTCCATAACAGATTGCCTAAGTACTTGGTCCAATCCCATCTTGTATAATAGCTCGTTAACGAGTTGGAAGGTTTTGCTTTTTAGTACTAGCTTCCTTCATTTCGCTGGTGGCATTTCTTTTGGGAATGTTGATGTTGACAAATACTCTCCAATTTTCTCGTACCATGGGGGAAGTGCTGCGATCTGAAACAAGTGTGCATTCAAAAAGTATTCGTTCACTTTTTTAGGGGGCTCACCAGATTGGATTCTTCATAACTGGTCGGCGACATGACTCTTCCTAGGGCATACGATTATGGTGAATGTAAATTCTTGCAACAATAGAAGCCATCAAGTTACTCTTCCTTGAATGATTGGTTTGTTGACAAAGTACATAAGAGCTTGATGGTCAACATAGAATGTGAAGGGTGTTGCTCATAAGTAATGTCTAAATTTCTGCACAGCATACACCATCCCAAGAGCTTCCTTCTCTGTCGTACTGTAATTCTTCTTTGCCTTTGATAGTATCCAACTTGCAAAAAACATTGGGTGGTCCAACCAGTGTACTTGTACTTGTGCCAATGTTACTTCGATCACATAATTTGAGGCGTCAATGTGCACATGGAACTCTTTGCTCCTAGTTTGGGTATGCCAGTATGGGAAAATTGACTAATCATACTTTCAACTCATTGAAGGCTTTTTCTTGGTCTTCCGTCCACACAAATGGTTGTCCCTTCGTGATGAGTACGTCCAATGGATAGGAGATCTGGGAAAAATCCTTAATAAGCTTTCTGTAGTAGCTAGTGTTGATGTGATTTTTGTGACCACACCAATCAGCAGAATAAAGTATCCAATGGCTACTCCATTCTCTCTTGATCAAAGTATTCGGTACGCTAAGATTGCGAGAGAGATCGTACGTTCAACTCCAAGGTTCCTTCAATGCAATGGAATACATTCAGTTGGTTTGTTGTGATATGCTGTTGTCACGAGGGGACTTACACAATTGTTCAGAAGTTAGTAGCTGACAATAGATTAATGAAAAAGGGGATTTTCACGTGATGCGAATGATTTGGCAATAAGGTATGGATTTCCTAGAACTAACCAGAAATGTACTGAATTTAAATGAGTGCAGGGTTTAGAAGATCTAAGTTCTATCCTAAAGCGGGACGTGGGATCAATTTTAGCAAGCTTCAATCAGACTTTGCTTCGCTTCACGTTGGACAACCTCTACAAAGTCGGTGCAATCTTCAAGGGGGTAGCAACGAGTGTTCAAGTCACAATTCAGCATAAGGACACCGTCACGACGACACGTGCCAAGACGTGAATCATAACCGACATTAAGCTTAAAAAGTATTCCAGTCGACCACACAAGGCAAACTTGCTGCCAGCAAGCTGCTAGTGGTATGGATTAAATGAAACTGCGTTGATCAAACACCACAATCCGCAACTAACATCTACTTGCATGAAAATGAAAATTACTCTACTTTAAGTCCTACTTGAAGTAGAAGGACAAAGAAATCTTGCTAGCTACTCACAACAAAAGATGAGATCATCATCAATGAAAACTCTTTTTATTGAGAGAGTGTTCACAACAATTTCTTACAAAGTTTCAAAGGAAAAACTTTCCTTCTTCAAACTATGCTAACAAACTAATGCTAAGCTATCACAACTATACTATCTGCCTCTCTGCTCTATTCTCTGATCTAATCTCTAATCTCTAATAAGTTACAAATGAGGGGGAATGCCCCTTTTATAGATGGCCCAGTCCAATGGACGACTCAGATTACAATCAAATGGAGGGCTCAGATCAAGCCACATAAGCCCTAACCCTAAAAACTGCTAGAATGAGGAGTGGTACAATAAATGAGTCAAAAGATTGCCACTCACTCCCAAAATACTAAAGGCAATCAATGCCCACCATCAATCAACTAGAAGGTCATCATCCAGAAAGGCGTTTCCATTCTCCTTCTGCTTGGCTGCAAAATCAATGAACCTGGCTAGCACAGCTTCAATCTCCTGAACCGAGATAGGCGGGATATGATCAAGCTGAAACTCCAACACCGTAACTGCTTGCCCATGTCGAGTGCAAGACTTTCTCCAAGCAACTAAAGCATCTTGAGTGTTCTAAATAATGTTGGAGAAAGTTGAGGTGTTGTCAAAATCATCTTGAACAAAAGCCTTCACCTCAGAAAAGAGAGGTGGCAGTCTACTCCTCAAACCATCAGCAGTCACCTCTTCAGAAGTCAACCTCCTAGCAAATATAGCCTCCAATGTGTTCAGGACTCCGTCAAGGATGTTCACCATGGCCTTTTTGACCCTGGCTGAATCTGCCTGTGCTGCATCAAAGAATCCTCGGCCTGTGACAACTGAGGAATACTAGCTGGTGAAATCATATCTATCACCCTCCTGTAGCACGCCTCCCAACCAAAGTCTGTAAGGGAGTATGCATCAAAGCTTCTAAGCGAAGGACAACCTTGGTCTGATAGATATGAGCATCGCCCCAAGCTTGATCAATTGCATCCATCCGTGCCATAATGCTAGAAGCTTGCTGATAAGCATGAGCAAGATCCTCCATAAACTTTTCTATCTCAGCATGAACGCTAGCAACCCACTTATTCGCCTCTTGTGCCATCTTCCTCAAATCTTCCAAGCTACTAACTGATTCTCTAGGAAACTCAACTGGAAGCTCAATCACTGGATTCTCTTGCCCACAAGGACAAGACAAATGCTGTATGTAACCTATCAATGTCTTGTGCTCCTTCTTCAATTTCTTATATTTGCCTTTAGTCCAGAGCAATCTGTCCTTGAGTGCCTGGTAGGAGTTATCACACTCCTCAATTATCTGTGCTCCCGTGGGGTGACCTAACTCCATGGTGGTGATCACATAATTTTCTGAAACGGCCTCATCTCGATCACACTCAATTCTTGGCACAACTACATGAAGGGTGTGAGAGCCATCTTCATCTGTTGAAATCTTTGAAAACTTCCTAGCTCTCTTCTTTGTTGGATGTGCACTGATCCTACTCAGGAATTCCTCCATCTCAACTGCTGGATCAGTTTCTTCAACGGGGCTCTTCCTCATCCTATCTCTGAGCCAATCCGGTACTACCTGCTGTAGGCCAGAAATAATAAGTGGCTGCTCATTCCTTGCTTGTTCTTCACGGACCTCCTCTCTAACCTCATCCTGACAAGGCTCACCAACTTCTACGGGCTGAGTATCTCCCGAACCTTGGGCCTCCTGCCCTGTAACCGTGCCATCCTCTAATGCCGCCTCAATCTCATGCTGGAAGCGTGTATCTGTGGCTGTTTCTTCGTCTTCCTCCTGCTGGTTATCTCTGATAGGCGCGTTGACACTCTGGCCAACAGACTCCCTTCGAGGTGGCTGATTTGCCTCCTGTAATTCTTGTTCTTTATTCAACATGTTCCTTTGATCAGCAAACAATGAAACCTCTTGTATACTTGGAGAATGAGTCTCCAATGGTGTAGGTAATGCTACCTCAACTCTTGGAGGCTCTGTCTGGATTGGCTCTTTCCTTTCTGACTCTGGAGCTCAAGCAACTTGCTTCTTCTTTGTAGTAGTTGGCGTCTTATGATCTCCCATCAAGTTATAAGTAAGAGGAATTGTCCTGCTCTTAAGCCTATTCACGTGCTTCTCAACCCATCCTCTGGTGAATGTCAGTGTAATGAACCGGACCAATTTTTTGTTTTTTCATAAAAGATTACAATGCAACATGCACCGTTAAGGTTAGCATAAACCAAAACGATGCAGAAAGTAACTCTAACCAGAATGTACACCAGGATCCCGATGAGGGCAAGGTGTGAGCATTGGTCAGAGGATCTCAAAGAAAATTGCTGAATAAGAACTCTAACCAGAGATGCGCCGGTGAACGACGAGCATTCGGTCAGAGGATCCCTATCTATTGCAATACTGAAAAGAGCTCAACACCAAGTATGTGCTACTCAATCCGTGATGGATAAGAGGCGACCATTTGGTGGAGACTTAAGGAAATTACAATGCAAAACAGAAATAGGCGGCAAGCCAGCCTCTTCCACTTGTTCAGTGGGCAATTACAAACATAGAGAAATTGCGGGAATGTTAAATGATGCTGACAGTACTACTGTACAGCTTACAATATCAGAAATTCATCAACTAAGCACATTATATGAGAACCTTCAACAATTACAACAATATAGAATGATAATTCCAAGTCTTCTCAATGGTTTTCTTTGCACACAACTCGAGTGATTATTTTATGCTTGCTGCTATGACAGAGTTAGGACTGTTTTTCTGTTATCAGCAACACTGTATCACCAAAAGATGCTCACAAACCTCACACCTCTCATTCAAACTGCAAGTAAATAGATGCAAATGACAACTAAGATGGTGGCGCCCAAGTTAGAGACATAAAACAACCCCAAAGTACTGATATTTAATTTCTACACAATTCCCAATGAAGGTACAATGGTACGGCCCCTTGAGGAGGGCGATTTCTTCTTAAAATTCCCACACTTGTTTATAAATCACAAAACTTGGCAATAATTGGCGCCCAAGCTGACTAATGGAAAAATGCAATACCCACAATGAAATCTTTTTGTATTTTTGAATTATGAATAAAACATGCCTACAGCAATGCAACAACAGCAACACTGAAACACTGCAAAATGCTTGAATAACATCAACTAAATGCAAGTAACTCAACTACAATGCCAAAACAACCCAAATACAATCTAACCTCTCAACTAGTTGCTATCTTTCAAGCAAGAAGATGAGCCAATGCTAGGAGGTGTGCTTTCCTCGAAGCAAGTGCCTGAAATCAATCCAGCAGCATAACGGTGTAGTAGACAGAAGATGCCAAATGAAGAGCTGAGGCCTGATTATATAGACGAGAGAGAAACATTTAGAAGCTTCCAAGGGCGCCCAAACCCTAATTTCAAATTCACCTTTTCCCTCCAAAGATGGCGTCCATTTTCAACAATAAAACATTTCACTTTTTAAAATAAAATAATCTTCTCAAAAGGGCGTCCCACTTACTTGTCTCAATATTTGACATTTTAAAATTATAATTTATCTCCTTATGACGCCTGGACCCTCAAAAGTCCCCTTTTTAAAAACAACTTAAAGTTGCACTGCTAGGCAAGGGGTATAATATTAAAATAATAATATTATAATGAAATTACTTATCTCTCCCAGAAAAATGCGCCCAAGGCCAAGAACTGAAGTGCCAGTTGAAACAACTGAAGAAGTGACCCAACTGAACTGTACCCGAACTGTCTACTGCCAGAAATAGAATTTACTAAAAATAGTAAATTCGCGAAGTTGCCCGAAATGCCAAACTGAACACACCACTGCGAAGCTCTCTGAAAACCCAGAAAGAATCCGCAGTCAGAAACCCAAACTCCAAGCAACAACCACCTCAAAACTTGGAAACCCTAATTTCACCATCCATACGACCCTACCGGGTCTAGGAATGAGTCAGCAGTCAGCATGAAGCGATCATTCTTTGAGAAGGGACATTACGGTCATTTGGTATGCAAAGTGTATCAAATCTGCAATCGTACCAAAACCAATTTGGAAGTGGGATTGAAAGTGCATCCCCTCGCTGTCTCATAGTCTACGGATGAAGAGCACGTTCCTTATCCTCATCTACAGTGGAAACGCTGGAACAATCCTACCGCACTCCTAATCATGCTCAAAGGTAATCTTGAAAACATCATTTTTCTCACATAGCCTCATCCAACGCACTAGCCTAGAAATCTTCAATATTTGCCTTGTATGCGAACTCCTCACAGTATCCATCACGATATTCCTATGAGGATCATATCTTGTCTGGCGGGTGTAGTAAGAAGGTGGAAAATTGGAAGCTCATTTTCAACTTCCTTGGCTGCCTGCAGTGAAGGACACACTTCATTTGAATTTCCCATGACGATTGGGAAGTCAAGTCCTCCCTTCTTCTTTTTCTTCTGAATCTTATCATAGGCGATGAGTTGCCTAGATATTTCTAACATCAAGATCCTGTTTGTAGGGTATCTGGGCAACCTATATGGATATGAAGAGAACCCTTGCAGCCTAAGTTAAGTAAATTTCGAAAATTTGATAAACTAACACCCGTACCTTTCTATCAATTCCTGAGCCTCCTTTGATATCCTGTGGTGAGTTCTTTGCTAAAGTGATCTCGTTATGTGCATAGTGAAGGCATCATTGACTCTCTTATAGTGAGATGTGCTTGTCAAGTGTAGTTGCAGACAAGCCTCATGAATCTTGCACTGCTGAGAGCCACACCCAATCGGCTCCTTGTATGATATTCCTCTGTACTTCATCATACGAGCCAACATGTGGATAATGTATGAGCCCATAGAGAATGTTTCCGTTCTCCTCAAACTCCGGAGTTGCTCATGCAAATTATCACTGATCATCACTGCCCAATCAATATGCTCCTTGCCTTCCAGCACGAGATGCAGTAAAACATCCAAGGTTCAAAGATGAACGCCTGGAGACATCCTTCAACTCAGCTGAGAATCATGATCGAATCACAATATTCCTGCTTCAAATCATCTGAGATTATCTGCTTCGGCAACTTCGTGCGAGTTGGCTTGGGCTTATTCATCCAACGGGAGTTTATCATATCAGCACATTTGTCAAATGTAGAAGCATACATACGCTCAACACGTTCTCTTGTTTTGTAGATCATCTTCTCGTGTGAGGGAATTCCAAATGCCTCGCCAATGGCTGCAGGTGTGAGGTTGGCGAACAACTTGCCATCCGGTGAAGTGATAGTCCTTCACTCTGGGTTGTAATAGTTAGCACACTCCATGATCAACTCCGGACACTGAATTGCTGGTGGAAAACCAACAGCTACATAAAGTCCACTTCTAACAATATTGTGCAAAGTGATTGATGGACGATGGCCTCCAATTCCCATCATTCGGCTTTTGAAAGCTTCCATATTGAAAGAGCTTAAATTTATGTCACTCAACTTGCCCAGCTTCAAAGAGAATTTCGGGTCCGACAGGAAAGACTTGCTTAGCTTCTTGATCACAGCTTGTCTGGACGCATTTGCCTTGCTGGATTCAACATTATTTTCATTGCCAGTTGCTCTTTCTTCAGCCATTCTGCAAAAACAAAAGATAGTCATTAGGAATTTAACTTAGAAATATAAAATAACATCGGGGTTGCCAATAGACTTTCGAAAATGAGAAGCTTCAGCACTAAATTTCAACTTCAAACCTCAACACCTCCTGCAGCAACTGCAAATTCTCAACACTTAGAAAATTTACTTGCAGCAATAGAACTTCCAGCACTTAGAAAAAAATCGACCCAAGCTTACTTTAGCAACTTCTCAACTTCAAATTTATTCCTCCTCAAAGCTCAACTTCGAGTTTCTCTCAACACCTTTCACCCTCAATTTTCCTCACACTGCAATCTTCTTCAAAGCTCAAGTCGAACTTACTAGCTGATGGAGAAAAATGAACAAAACTCACAGTACATATAGCCAAGTCAAATTCTAGAAGGAAGCTAACTTTAGCCAATTCATTCAAATTTCGATTTTCTCTCCTTTGGTAGCTGCAACACTTGGCATCTGGCGTCTGGAATATTTGGCCTTCTAGATTTTCAAAAGATTCATCTCCACTAGTCTAGGCGTACCTCACTTTAGCATTTTAAAATCATCTTTTGAAAATATTAACTTCAAAGGCTTCCTTAAGAAATTCGTTTCACCAGCTGAGGCATTGACACTTTGATTTTATCCATCTCTGGCTTGGGAAGATTATTTTCATGAAAAAATTGATCAAAATCATCTAGGCACTCAACTTCAATTTCACCAGTCAAGGGATTTTATTTCTAACAACACTTTTTCCTTCTTGCCTTAGTAAAATTTTAATTCTCCTTAGGAAATTTCATTATTCAGGCACCCATCAAAAATCTTCATCTAAAAATCCTTGGCAAGGTGTGGAAAATTTTAAAATCAATTCCTTGTCGAAGATATCCAGTACCCAAAAGAAAATTCCCCTCAAAAAGTGCCAAATTCATGTGTATCACTATGAAGGGGTACATTTAATTTTTGAATTTTATACCTTAGAAAATATTTTCATCAAAGTTTATCTTCATTCTTCATCTCTGGGCTTATTTTTTTCTCTTGCTTTGCCTTGGAAATTTTTTATTCAACTTCATAAAGCTGGCGCATTTTGACTCCTTCTTTCCCAGTTTGTACATGCCTTAGTAAATTTTATCATCCCCTCCCAAGGTTAGGCGTATTTCTCTAGGGGAGGAGAGATTTCAATACTTAGAAAAAATTTCATCATCACTATGAGCATGGGGGCATATGAGGATGTGAGGAGGAATTTTGAACACCTTAGCCATTTTTCCTCACCACTATCTCTCTCCACTTTGGGCGCATTTCACTTGGGGAGGAGGAAATCTAATCAAGTTTTGTCCTTTTCTAGGCCAAGATGGGCGCATTTCAATTATAGAGGAGGAATTTTTGACACTTAGAATTTTTTCATGGCCAACTTCATTATGGGCACATTTAACCAGTGGTGGAGGAATTCAACATACTTAGCAACTTTTAAAAGCCACCCCTTCAACAAGTTTGGGCACATTTGAGTGGCCTAGGAGGAATTCAACTACACTTAACACATTTCCTAGAGCCACCTCCAATGTGGGCGCATTTGGGAGGTCAAGCAAGAATTAACAACGCCTTAGCTACTTTTCCTTCATGCCTCTTGGAGATGGGTGCATTTGGGGTATCAAGGAGGAACTTTCAACATGACTTAGAAAATTCTTCAAGCACCTTTCCAATATGGGCACATTTCAAGTATAGAGGAGGAATTCTTAACACTTATAATTTTTCCATGGCCAACTTCAATATGGGCGCATTTGGGGGGTCATGGAGGAACTCAACACTTAGAAACGTTTTCTCATCCATCCCCAATCATGGGCGCATCTAGGGGGTCCTGCAGGAACTTTCAACACTTAATAACTTTTTTCAACGTCCTCCATAGTCTAGCAAGTTGGGCGCATTTCAGGTATCAAGGAGGAATTTCCAATGCCTAACACATTTCTTAGCTCCATCTCCAACATGGGTGAATTCAAGGGGTCAAGGAGGAATTCTCAAACTTAGACATTTTTCTAGCTTGCTCGCCCCTTGTTTACTATATTTAGTAAGTACCTTGGTTTTCATACTTTTGTAGCTTAGATTGATTTGAAATTTACACCATAGGATCCTCATGATCTAATTGACCCGTTCACATTGCCATCTTGTGTCGACCTGCTATTTATAGCCTGTTTCAGAAGGTGATTTACTATTTATAGTAAATGCTTGATTTCAGGACTTCTACAACTTTGTTTGACGTGGAATTTGTTCCATGGGGTCCTTGTGGGTTGACTGGCCTGTTCACACTCGTGTCTTGCGTTGACTTGCTATTTATAGCTTGTTTCAGAAGTGACTTACTATAAATAGTAAGTGCTCGGATTACCTTCAAATTTTACCAGTGGAATCCTTGAAAGATACTGATTGCAATGGGATACACTGGTTTTCAGAGATTTTGGCGTTTGACCCCTCATTTTGGGTCCCAAAGCTGGAAACCCTAATCTGACTTGCATGTTGCTCAAACGATATCCATTTGACCCCGTTTCTGTTGCATGTCGCCCTGTTCATGACGTTGAAGTGTTGGGTAGCTGCCGGAGTGATCCTGCTAAAAATAGTAAGTGGCTGAAAAAGTGACCAATCAGTTGCCGGATGTGTTTGCATGTCACACAGCTCGAGAGATCTCACAAAACCCAGAAAAACCCAACAAACTGGACTGCATGCGGGCATTGACTAAAAATAGTAAGTTCCTGAAAAGTGATCAATTTTGCCTGCATGTTACCTTGTTGCATAACTCTTGAAAAACCCATGATGAATATGTTGACATGCACTGAAAAGTCCTGCATGCAAACCCTAAAAATAGCCTCTGAAGACAACCCTGCAAAAAGGTCCTGATCCTGGTTTGCATGTTACATCACTGCGAAGCTTTCAAAAAACCCACAAAGAATATCCAAACATGCGTTGAAGACTCCAACATGCAAACCCTAAAAATAGCCTTCGAAGTGAAGACTGCTGAATGTTATCATCTCATCTTGCATGTTATATCATTGCGTAGGTCTCAGAAAACCCAAAAATATTCTCCAGACATGCACCTAAAAACTTTGCATGCAAACCCTAAAATCTGCATTTAAAGGTGATACTTGGTAAAAAAAAAGAAAGTTGTCCGTTTCAGCTCAAAATTTGCAGACAAGCAGCAAGGTGCTCTAGGCCTTGATATCAGCTTTCGAGACTTTAATTCCCTCTCAATTTGACTTCAAGCCCGTGGAAGATCCAAAACCCTAATTCTTAGACATGACCAAAATTTCAAGTTTAAGCTCAAAGGCAGACGTAGGCGTAAAATCTAACACCTCTGGAGTGCAGGTTTGTATGGACAGCTATGTACACTACGCAATGAGTGCTCTTCAAATTAGGAGGGGAAGCTCCCTCGTTGTGCTGGAATGCATGGAAAGAAAAGTAATCTAAGTCCTATCTTTTTGTTCTCAGCTGGAAGAGGCACAAGGTTAAGAAAACCAAGAACGTTGCAGCTAAGGATTTTTTGGTTTCGCAGATCATTAACTACAACTAAGCTAACTACTTTAAATCTATCCG
>VDFB02211079.1:0-11729 GCA_007258455.2 Sequoia sempervirens
TCTCAAGTTTAACAGGTTATGATGTAATTATAGCATGATGAAAGAGTGATTACCTCTTGTTGCAATAAAGAGCCTATAACTCTGGTTGATATGCAAAGTGGTTGTGTTATATCAATTATGTAGTGCATTCAAGCACAAACCATGTTTAATGGAGGCTATTCTAGAAGTGATCAAGATTTTTCTAAATCTTATAGTGTTACTTGACATATGTTGCATAATCTCAAATTTCTTGAGAGGCTTTTTGAAGTATCAATGTGTTCTATGTAGGGTTTAGAATGATTTCTTTTAATCCGAAAAATAAATAAATGATGTATTTCCCTATAATTAGATAATGTGGAGATCTCACAATCTTCCCAAAGCACACTATCCTTTTGGCTGTATTCATTATGACTACTAATTTTTTTGCATGTGACATCTTTAATATCTTCATGACCATGGCTTTTAAATAGATCTTAGTCTTTGCTTTAATCCTTTTCATAGTAACCCTTGAGTTCCATAATCCACCTTCAATCTCTTCTAAGAACGTTGTCTTAAGCTAGACTGCATAGTATGCATATAAAGCAAGTCCTTCATACCTACCGTTGTTCCAAACCACCACTCACTGGCTTGCTTAAAATGTTGCCTCCATAAGCACAATAGCATGTTTTAAAATCATGGTTGCTAGTGATTGACCATTAAGGTCACCACTTTCATCATGAAGATACAATGATATGTTTTCTTCAAATTCAAGACATTATGGAAGATAACATTGTGAATTGTTTGTTGTGTACGATTCAATTTTCTTGCACATTTACTGCTTTGCTAACTTCCTTTAAGATTGGGTATTGCACCCTCAGCTGCAATCTCCAAGCGGCCTCACTCACTATCACTTGCGATTCCTTTCATGAGCATCCTTCTATAAAATCAAACTATTCCCTATAGACTACCTACTTACTACACGAGACTCATTGTTTCATGGTATTGTAGTTCTTAAGATCCTTCAACCTTATTGACACTACTTCACAGTCCACAAAGTATTATTCACTATTCTCCCATCTTTGATGAGTCTTATAATATTGCTCAAATATGCAATCCACTACCTCCATTATACAAGCATATTAATGGCTAGAAAAACATTGGAGCCTATGATTACCACTGTTACTTCATTTGAACAGTCATTCCCTGATTGTGTTTTCCTTGTCTAACACTACCAAAAGTATTTGAAAAAACCTTAAGGTCAGCAAGGGGTAAGGAAACTCACTGTTAAAATCTCCACTTTACTATGCAAGGTTTGAGCTTTATTATCTTGTCACTGCTTAGCCTTTTTTTGACTGTCACATCTCAAGTGACTGTCATTCTTCTTACCATAGATTGCATTTACAAATGTCACTAGGCTACATAGTGTGCTTGTTATTGGCTACAATCTTTAGATTGCAAGATTTTGTTATTACCTACAATGTCTCAATCTTTTTGGTATTGCAACCTCACTAATCTACTATAGTTATTATTTATGTTTCTACGGAGGCCTAGGGTTTGTACCCTAATCATACTTTTACCAATGCTTCTGTTGTTTTTTATTAGGGCTCTCTCAATGTTGAGGGCCCTAGGGATAAGCTCGTCATAAGAAGTGACACATTGCATCTTTAACTAAAAGGATAAATCTGTATTGACATTAGCAATGATGATTTGCGACTTGTTGCTCCTTAGGAATGGGTCCTTATGCTTACTAGCTCGCTACCTCCATTGTTGATTTTGTGATCAGGGGTGATATTCTGATTTTAGGAGTCTTAACAGTTGGAAATCATGGTAAAATCATAATTTAATAAGTTTTGGAATTAGCATTGTAAAGTGTTTTTTGGTGTCATTAACGTCATACTATCTTCTCTTTTGCAGGGGTGGTTGCATGCCAAATTTTTTTGGTGTAAAATATCAGAATTATTAGATTATGTTACTTGTCTATGAATAAAAATTATTGGAGTGTGAGTTTGATATTTTTTGAAGATCTAAATAGTCAAACTTGGTAAAGAAAAATCATGTCAGATAATATTAGTCTAGAACAAAATGAAGAGACACTTGATAGATTGTGGGCTAGATTGAAAAGAAAGGGTGATGGGAAATGTTATTGTCCTTTTAATAATTGCAAGGGCTTAAAGACAAGACAAATTTTAATCACAACAGCTGAGAAACATTGTAGGCAGCATGGTCACATTGAAGGGGGCATGATTATCCTCCATTGGTAAGTTGTTCATTATATGTGTTTATATTGATTGAATTTGTAAATGTTTATATCATTTTAACATTATATATATATAATTATATATATATATAATCACTTGATCATGATCATGGTTTATTTGTGTCTAACATTATTATAAAGGTGGGGCACCCTAGGGCAGATGATATGGATTGTTACAGCCTAGAGAATGTGGTTTTGCAAGCAGACGAACATGGAGTTGTGAATATCGAAGTTGAAGTTAATGATCCTATGGAAGAAGATGATCATGCGGCTAAACAGTTGAAGATGATGGGTACAAATACATTGATCCATGACACATTTAGTGGTAAGTGATCATGATGATGTCGAGATGGGATTTGATGATGTTCATGATTTACCTATACTTGAGGCATATAAGCCTTTATGAGGCTCCCAAACAACTCTTCTCTCAGGATTATATTGTTGTTTGTTGAACTTGAAGGTTATGAATGGTTTATCAAACATAGCAATCATAGATGTTGTTAAGGTATACCATATATGTCATCTTTTTTCATCTATTTAATTGTTGTTAGTTCATCATTAGTAAATAAAGGATGAAATATGTACCATTAATATTATTTATATTAACAAATTTTTTTTGTTGTAGATTGATTGGTGAATTTTGTTACCACCATCAAATATTTTACCTCGCTCATACCAAGATTTATCTGCCATTATGAAATATATTAGAATGGAGTATCAAGCAATAGATGCATGTCTCAATGATCATATTATATATCATAAACAACATGAATTTGCTTGAATTCCTAGAAGTGCCATATCAGTAGATATCAAATAGATCAACTAACAAAAAAGGTGCCTCACAAGGTTCTTTGTTATATTCCCATTATTCCACGTATGCAATGATTATTTAGGTGCAAAATCTTAGCGCAATTTATGGATTACCATGCACAAAATAGAAGTGGAGATGACATTCTTCGAATGCCTGTGGATGGTTCTGCATTTAGGGACATGGAGGAAAAATGGCCACACTTTAAAGAAGAACCTCGTAATCTTAGTCTTTCATTGGGAGCGAACGGTGTCAATCCTTTTGGAGAGCTGAGATCTATTTACTTGTTGTGGCCTATTTTTGTTATCAACAATAACATTCCTCCATGGATGTCAATAAAGAGGGAGCACATAATGTTGTCAATGATTGTTCTAGGTATTTGTTTACATCAATTTTCTTTAACGTAGTAGCATCTCATTTGTCTTATTTGTTGCATAATGACTTATATTTTTTTCATTCAATAGTCATGTACATTAATTTATATATATTACAGCAAAATGGTTATAATAATTATGTAATGTTTATGTTCATTCAACTAGGTAAATACCAAGTTAAAGATATGAATGTATATATCGAGCCTCTTATCAATGCATTACTAAAGTTATGGAATGGCGTCATTATGTATGACATCTCTAGACCAATAGGACAAAGACAATTTCAATTCCATGTAATGCCTGTATGGACAATTCATGATGCCCCGAGGCTAACACATTTTTGTGGTATGTTATAACATTCAACTGCACTTTAACGGGAGGAGGATGGCTCTGCAAGCGCTGCATGAGGCCGCAGCCATCTAGGCTCGGCCTGCATGTGGTCTTTTGGTGGTTGTACGTGTAGTTGGGGGTTCTCATCCGTTTCTCTTTCCCAAGCTTGTTGGGGGTGGGTTTTTTTATGCTATTCGGGGGGAGGTTCTTTTCTTTTGAAGCAGGTGTGTATTCTGGGGTTGGGGGGTTGCGATCCTGGTGTCCAGTGGAGTGTGCCTTCATCGAAGGGATCTTGGTTTTATTTTGGCCTTGCTAGCTCATTTTGCGTTGTGTGCTCTTTGATGGATACTGGAGAATCTTCTAGGGTTTGTCCCAATATGGACTTCCATTCTGCTTTTGGTTCGAAACCCTCTCCATAGGGTTCAAAGATTTTTGATAATAATCTTTTCTCGGTGGAACCTGAGAAAGTCGAGATGGGCTCGGCAGGGGGGCCTAAAATTCTGAAGATTAATGGGTGCCTCGAACGGTGTAAAGAGAGGCCGAGTGTAGTCATTCCAATGGAGATATTGGCTGAAGACATTGATTATTATGCTCGACATTCTCTTTATTGCAAATTATTAGGTTTGAAAATTTCTTTGCAATTCTTGGATTTGTGGGCTCAAAAGACATGGATGCCTGAGGGAGAGATGGAGATCCGCCTCCTGGAAAATAACTACTTCATGGTTACATTTGACTGCTTGGCTGATCGGAATAGGATTTTTGAAGGGGGCCCGTATTTTTATAACTAGGTGGGCTTATTTATTGAGCCATGGCATGCTGGCTTCAACCCGGCAGAGGAACTTCCGAATCGGGTTCCAGTTTGGGTTCGTCTTCCAAGGCTCCATGTGGAATGCTGGCGAGAGGATGTGTTGTGCCTATTAGCCTCGAAGCTGGGGAAACTTGTGGGTTCTTCTCAGCAAACACAATTCAAAAAGGTAATGACTTTTGCCCGGTTTTGTGTAGAAATTGATTTAAGTAAGCCATTGCCAGACTCGTTAGAAGTGAGTACAGGAGATTATTCATGGGTGCAACAGCTGGATTATGAAACACTTCCCTTCCGTTGTCATTTCTGTCATGAGTATGGTCACCTCCTGCACAGATTTCCAAAGGCCAAGCCTTTGGAGGCTCATTCTTCTCAACCTTCAGCTAATCCACCTAGGGTGGATAAGGGCAAGGACCCCATTCAGGGTTCTGGTGGTAGGGAAGATGGATTTATTCCCGTTAGAGGCCGAAACAGAAATAAAGGTCATAAAAGGACTTTGAAGGACAGGCAGGAGGAGGACACCTTCAACAGGTTTGAGGTGCTAGAGGATCTTAGTCAACAGGAGGTGAACCCAGGATTTTTGGATCTAGATCATGGGACTTTGGATATTGATCAGCATGGCCCTTCGGTTGAGGCAATGCTTGCTCCCCAACAGGAGGGGGGTATGGGAGTGCCATGCTTAGATGAGGTTGGGAAAGATCCTAGTCAGGTATTGCTCAACTCAGAGGTGATTATGGCTCCGCTTACTGATGGGACTTTGGCTCTAGGGACAGATCGTCAAATGGAGGTTCAGGATGAGTTGGGTGGTAGTGCTGAGGTAGTGAAAGATAGTGTAGATAAGGTTCACCTCTTGCAAAAAGTTGGTCCGGAGGTGGGCAAGAAGAATATTAAGGCATCCTCTCAGTTGGGTGTTCTGCAAAAAGTTCTCAAGAAGGGGGGGCCGGAGAAAATTTCTAAGCTGGGAAGGAAGAAGGATGAGGAAAAGATTAAGATGATAGGGGAGACTTTGGTGGAGTCAGGGTCAGTCAAGACTCTGGATTCGCATTTTTCATGCCCCTCGAAATGATAGTTCTCTCTTGGAATGTTAGGGGCTTGAACAGTGGCCCTAGACAAAAAGCTGTTCGGGATTTGATTAGGTGTCATTCGCCTGATGTTCTTTTTTTGCAGGAGACTAAGCTCTCTGTGGAGGGTATGATGGATTTAGTTCCTAAGTTATGGGGGAATGGTGGATGCCAATGCGTTGGCGCTCAAGGGTCTTCTGGCGGGGTGGCATGCTTATGGAACCCACGTAAGATTTGCCCCCTCTGGTGGGGGTCTTTTAGGTCCTCCCTTTCCATGGTGGCCTCTTGTTTTATGTCAGGGGAAATTGCTCTCTTCTCCAATGTGTATGCGCCTGTGGAGTTGCAGGGCAAGCAACTTTTGTGGTCCAACATTCATCTAGTTCGCAGCTTATTTCCCTACCATCCTTGGATTATTGGAGGTGATTTTAATGCTATCACGGAGCTTGCTGAGAAACGAGGTGGTATTGCAAGGTTGGAGGCTTCTGCTTTATTGCTCCAGGACAATATCTCTGCTTTGAATCTTGTGGATATCAAGCCTGGCAATGGTCTTTTTACTTGGAATAATAGGAGAATTGGTGATGCCTCTATTTCTGAAAGACTGGATAGATTTTTGGTGTCTAGTTTTTGGGTGGGGGACAGGTGGTTGATAAGCTCTGAAATTTTGGATGGTCGTGGTTCTGATCATTGGCCTATTAAGCTAGTGGTTGATGTGCCTCAACGGTGTGCTAGACAGACCTTTAAGTTCCAACTCATGTGGCTTAGGGATGAATCTCTTCATGTTTTGCTCCCTAGTTGGTGGGATCAGGGGAAGCCAGCATATGGCACTGCCATGTACTCTTTCTCAAAGAGGCTCCAGTATGTTAAATACAGATTGAAAAGATGGAATAGGCAGCATTTTGGTAACTTATTTCAGGAAAAGCAAAAGGCGCGAGATAATCTAGACCTAATTACCAGACAAATTCGAGATCAAGGCCTCTCAGAGGAGCTGAGTTTATTAGAGGTTGCTGCAACAAAAGAGCTTGAGGAATGGGAGTTAAGAGAAGAGATTTTTTGGAAACAAAAGTCTCGTATTGAATGGCTCCAGGCTGGGGATCGAAACACTGCGTTCTTCCATAACTCAGTTAAGGATCGGAGACAAGGTAATGCTATTTATTCTATTCTGTTGCCTAATGGGGAATCTTTGTCCTCTTCAGCCTCTATTTCAGCTAAATGCATTCATTATTTCTCTACCCTTTTCTCTAAGGATTCGCCTCCTGCGGAGGAGGATGAAGCTAAAATTTTAGATTGTATCCCGAAGCTGGTGACTAATGAAATGAATGAATCATTGCTTGCTCCTATTACCTTGTCGGAGCTTGAGAAGGTTGTATTCCAGATGAAGAAAGGTAAAGCTCCTGGGCCTGATGGATTCCCCATTGAATTTTTTCAAGAGTTCTGGGAAGTGGTTAAATTGGACCTTTTAGAGGTTGTCCAAGAATCCTTTATACATAAACAAATGTTGAAGTCCCTAAATGCTACATTTTTAGCTCTTATTCCTAAGAAGATGGGAGCTAACTCCTTGGATTTGTTTAGGCCTATAGCTCTATGTAATGTTGTGTATAAAATTATTACTAAGTTGATCGCAGAAAGGCTGAAGCCTTGGCTTGATGACTTAATTTCTGAAGAGCAGGGGGGTTTTGTTGCTGGAAGACAGATCATGGATGGGGTAGTTATTGCTGCTGAGGCCATCCATTCTATGGAATCCTCAAAAGATAAATCTATGTTTATCAAGTTAGACATGGCTAAAGCTTATGATCGTGTTAAATGGAGTTTTCTATTTAAAATCCTTGGAGCTTTTGGCTTTGCTGAGGGTTGGATTGAATGGGTTAGGAGTTGTGTCACTTCCTCCTCCTTTCGGTGCTTATCAATGGTGAGCCCACTTGTTTGTTTGGTGCTTCTAGAGGCCTTAGGCAAGGAGATCCCCTATCTCCTTACTTATTCATCCTCCTTGCGGAAGGCCTGGGAAGACTCATTCGTGCTCAGGTTGCTAGTGGCTTGCTTCAGGGATGGAGTTGGGGAGATGGTATTCCCCCTCAGTCTCATCTGCAATTTGTAGATGATACTGCTTTGATGGGCAGGGCTAAGGTTGAGGAGGCTCTCAATTGGTGCAGTGTCTTGGATAGTTACTTGGCGGCTTCTGGGCAGCGCATAAATGAGGGGAAGTCCTTCATATATTTCTTCCACACTCCTAAAGGTATTCAAAGGAGAATTGCTGGTATCCTTCGGTTTCAGATTGGTTCGCTTCCTTTTTCCTATCTTGGAATCCCTCTTGCTGTTCGCTCTCTCCCCAACAGGTTTTGGCAAGAGACTCTTGATAAGTTTCGAGGATTGGTCGCTGGACTTGTGTGTGGCTTTCAAACAGTGTAGGAGTGACTCCCCAGTCGTGGTCCGTGCTCTTCCCCAAGCGAGTAAATGCTTTGTTTCTCCTTCAAATTTTAGACTTCGAAACACTCTGTCAATTTCAGCAATGTACCCCTTCAGCAAAATGGAGTCCGTGAAGTGGGATGTTGTTTGTAGGCCAAAACAGAGGGGGGGGTCTCTATCTTTCAGCCAGTCGATTTGAATGTAAGGTGCCTCTCGTCAAGGTTGTATCGAGGCTCTAACAAAGATATGTATCGGCTAAATTCGCACCTTCAAAATTTGGGGCGTGAGAGTAGCGAGGCAATTTAGTAAGGGAGCGGGAAAGGTCGCGATCCTGAGCACCCAAACGGAAAGCGCCAAGTTGGCTAAACAAAAATCCCTTTGGGACTGTAATGGGGGTCGAGATGCTCTTTTCTGGTATGATTCTTGGGATGGATACCCACCCATTGTGTCATCTCATCCCCATCTCCAAGATTTGTGCCAGATTTTTGTGGAGGCGGATTGGAATCATGTGGCAGATTTTAAATCTCAACAATCTTTGGGTCAAATTTCTGTGTCTAGGTGGAAGTGCCCCTTGGATTGGCCTCCTGGTGGTGCAGTGGAGGATCGTCAAGAGCTTGCTAAGATTTTATCGAGTCGTGTCTGCAATTCTCTCCAAGGGGCTGATGTGCTTGCTTGGGGTCCCGACTTGAAAGGAAAATTTTCGGTTGCCTCTGGTTATCAGGTTTTGGATAAACAGGTCTTTGGAAGCTCCCAGGTTTCTTGGTGGAAGCATGCTTGGAATAAATTTGCTTGGCCTAAGTGTAATTTTTTCTCTTGGCTCGTGGTTCAAGGTAAGTGTCTTACTTGGGATAATCTTTGCAAACGTGGGTTCCCGGGCCCCTCCATGTGCATTCTATGTGGTCAGCATGATGAATGCTTATCACATCTCTTTTTTCAATGTTCTTTTGTTAAGACTATCTGGCATCACTGGTGGAATCTTTGGAGCTTACCATGTTGCCATGTCTCTTCTTTGGAGGATTTTTGGAAGAGACAGGGTTCTTCTCCTGCTACAACCTCTTTTCTTAAAATTGCTTGGAGCATTGATCCTAGTTTGATTGTTTGGAAAATTTGGTTGGAACGTAACAGAAGAATATTCTTGGATAAAAAATTGCTTGTGGGGCAACTTTGGAGGCAAATTCTTGGGGCTTTGCTGGAGACTTTGACTGCAAAGTGTGACCTGTCTGTGCCGATTGATCCTGGGGACTTGGGTGTTGTAAATTCCCTGGGTCTTGCCACAGGGGAGAAGTGTATTTTGAGCAAAGTGCATCGTAGGTGTGGGCGTGAGAGGGTTGCTCGTGAGGGCTTTTGGTGCCCACCTGCTCTAGGGGAGTTGAAAATTAATACAGATGGGTCATCTAGGGGTAACCCTGGGCATGCTGGGGTTGGTGGTATTGGTAGAGATAGCCTTGGAGTGGTGGTTTTCTTCTTTTCTATGTATCGTGGTTTGCAAACTAATAATCTTATGGAGGCAAGCGCTATTCTCTTGGCGATTGAGCGTGCGGTTTCCCTTGGATGGCGGCGGATTGTTTGTGAAGCTGATTCTCAGGTGGTTATTGATATGTTGAATAATCGAAATGTGGAGGATGTGAACTGGCAGCTAGCTGTGGTTGTCAAACAGATTATTTCTCTGTGCTCTACCTTGGAATCCATTGTTTTCCGCCATATTCCACGGGAGTGGAATATGGTGGCTGATGGGCTGGCTAGATGGGCGTCGGAAAAGACTGATTCTTGGTCTGTGGATGATTGGGGCAATCTCCCTGTTGATATGGCCCCTGTTCTTGAGGAGTGGGTTGCTGAGGATATGAGGTGCTTCTTGGGTGTGAATTAATTCTTGTTGTTTTTGGCCCCTTGTGGCTTCCTTCTTTGGACTTTGTAATGCTGTTATGATTCAATAAAGTTTTTACCCTCTTTTTAAAAAAAAAAAAAAAAAAATTAAATTCAAACGTTGAAATTCATAATTTCAAATTATAAGCATAATATAATAATATTATATCTTTAAAAATTTATATATAATTAAATAATTTATATACAAAGTTATAATTATATTAATAATTTAAAATCTCTCATTTCAATATATAATATGTATTGCTGAAATTATTGAAATTAATGACAAATGTATATTATAATATGCTATATATTTAATATATTGTAATTAATAATTTAATATTTAATATTAATAATAATATTATATTAAAAATTTTAAATAATAAATACGAAATATGTAAATTACTAGATAGTAAATAGTAATACTGCAATATAGTCTTTAAAAATTAAAACATTAAAAATATTTAAATTTAAACTAAAAAATAAAAAATAGAAGGTTTTTCATTTTTTTCGAAAATCTAAAAAAACAAAAAAACCTTACCTTCTCATGTCATGATGGATTTCTTGCCTTGGTTGTGTGATTTCCTACCCTAGTTGCATGTTTCCCTATCGTGCCTAGTCGCACAAATTTATCTTGCTGAGTCGTGGTTTCCTGGCTTTGGCTTAGAGTCGTGGGTTTTTTTTTTGCAATGATAAACAAACAAGCAAAGATTGGAAACATGAAAAATAAAACAAAGCATTTCACCTTTAGTTGGGGTTTTTTGCCCTTCATTTCATGTTATTCGAGAAAAAAAGTCAAATCATTTTGAAATGGTCCAAAATGCCCTAGAATTATCACATCACTATCGGAATCACCAAATACGTGATGACAAAGTCATAATCGTTTCCACAGGGAAAAAATTGAATCTTGTGCAAGGATTATGTATCTTGTACGTTTCATACCCAGAATTGTATTGCTGAGGTGGATGATTTAGTAACATAAATTATCAAAATAGTAAACTAGTATCTAGCAAATCATTCCCAACATCTTTGATTATTATCATTCTCATAGTAATCATAGTCCCAAGTTCCAATAGGTGGATCAGTACTTTCTTCTTCCTCTAGTTCTTTAGCAACTGGGACATACTCAACAATTTTCTTTTTACCTCTGCAACCACTTCTGTTATCCTCCTTCACAGTTGCTTGCACCTTATTTCTATTCATGTACTCCTTAATAATTTGAAGCAATATTGTTCTTCCCTTGAGGGAAGAAAATGACACTCACTATCTCACTCTTGTATATCAGTGGAAGACCTTTAAGAAATATCCAAAACCCGTTCTTTGGTATTTCCAAAATGAGAGAAACTTGCACCATAGAATTGGAAAAAAATGAGCTATGTAAAAGAGTAAGATTCCCTCTTCTACCTTGAAAAATGTCTTCATTCCTTTGCTTTCCAAATGTGCCACAAAATTTCACAGGGAAAAATAGACCAAAATTTATTAAGCTCTCTCTTAAACCCTTTGACATGCCCAAATAAAACATTATCCCATTTAAGATCGTCCTTACTATCCCAGTTAGGATGGTTACCTAGAAAACTAACCCACATCTTGACAGTGAATAGGCAATTTAAAAGCAGGTGATCAATAGATTCAATATTACCACAAACAATGCAAGACACATTAGAACTAATCCTAGCATACTCACCTACAACAAGCTTTTTAAGAATCAGAAGCCATCTAAAACACTTCTTTTTAGGCTCACAAAGAGACTGCCATACAACTTTAAGGCTATAGGAAATATCTTTCTAAGACCATCTAAGGTTCCAACTAGACTGGACATGCCTAACAACTTCATTCAAAACATTCAACAAGTTATATATATTGTAGACACTTAAAA
>VDFB02211085.1:0-11062 GCA_007258455.2 Sequoia sempervirens
ATATAGCAACATTCACCATGAACATTCTTGTATAGGAATCTTCGAGTTACAGTATTTACAGAATAGAATTCATTTACTGATACAATCACTCAACCATTCGTTGATCCAACCAACTGATTACAATCTGCAATCACAGAGTATAACCATGGCGTTCTTGTCTGTCGAACTTCCTCACAGAACCGTCACAACCGATTGTCTTCAAGTATTTGTTTTAGATTAAATTTCTCCTATTGGTCACAAGACTCTCACATGGGATGGTCAAATGGTCAACGGAATTTGCATTGTATTTAAATCTCGGTGGAAGACTTCTTGTTTTACCACATAGACTTCATATCGATATCACCAAGAGCTATCAATATAATCGCCAAGATTTTTCAAATCGAGCTTACAACATGTATCGGCTTCAGTTTTCCTTTCGACAAGAGTACCGCTCTCGCCAGGACCTCATGCCGAGTCACCAAAGGTTATACCGAAGTCATTTATCATACCGAGCTCCAAAGAATAGTCGGCAAGACTTAACACCTTCGCCGAGAGGTTTCTCCGAGATCTCTATTGTCACCCCGAAGCTTTCAATAGTCGCCAAGACATCGCCCTTCACTAAGACTTTACTCCGAGATCTCTTAGCTATTCTGAAGACTCTTCATCATCGGCAAGACTCACCAAAGTCGCTAGGACTTCTTACTGAAACCACCATGTTACACTGATGACCAACATTTAAACCTTTGTCGATGAGACATTTTTTCATCGGTAAGACTTCTTACTGATAGACCACAAGATACGTCGAAGACTTCAAAAAGTGTTTTTGTCGGTGAGACCTTCAACGTTCACTAAGACGTCTTACCGGGATCTTTGAGTTACCTCGATAGCCAACACTTGAGCCACCATCGGTGAGACATTTTCTCATTGCCTAGACTTCATAGCGAAACCTTAGTGTTACATCGATGACTCCTGAGTGTGTCCCCGTTAGCGTGACCTCCATTGTTCATTAAGACTTTTCACTAAACCAACATAGGTTATCCTAAAGCCTATAGTCATTATGAGTCTCCTCGATTTATGATTAAATGGCTTGTCAGCCAGAGGTCTCTCGAGTGCTAAGAAGTCATACTGAACACTCCTTGTCATAGTGATAGCTCCACAATGAAAGCATTCAGCAAGACAAACACTTGGTCATAGTGACCTATACAAAACATGATGCTACTAGTCTGCTAGTCGGGCCGTGACATGATAGATGTCATAACGGATTCTTCTTAATGGATGTTTCAACCCGTATTGTTTGAGGCACATATTTCCAACATTTTCCTTAATAATGCCTTGAATTATTAAAGGATGATGTTTTGATGCCTTGGAGATGGAAGCTAAGGTTTCATACTCCTCTTCTCCTTCATCATGTCTTAATCTCTTCTTTGGGTTTTTGTCTCTTTCCTCCCTTGCTTCTTCATCAAATATTACTTCTATATTATGATCTTGGCTTCTTTTCCCGCATATGTGTCCTATTTCGCAATTTTCTTTGTATTTGAAACATTTTTTTTTCCCTTTTTTTGGCTCCTTAGATTACAAGAATGTCCAATCTCCATTCCCCATTGCATTTGCAACATGATTTCCTCTTTTGACCATCATTTTGTTTATAGATATGACCCCACTCCCACTTTTCTTTACAATTGAAGCATAATCCTTCCCTTCAAAGTCTCTTATGGTTATTTTTAGAAAGAAAGGTGTTTTTTATGTTGGTCTTTCTTATAGGTTGGTTTTGAGTGTGTATCCCTTGTTTTTTCTTTTAAGGTTGTGTCTTAGATAGTTTTAGGGATTTATCAATTGCATCCTCAATGGAGGTAGGGTTTAAAGCACTTACCAATCCTCAGATTGAATCCTTTAACCCTTCTACAAAAAGGTAGGTAAGCTGATCCTCGTCAACCCCTAAAACCCTAATTGAGATCCTTTGGAATTATGTTATTTAATCCTCAACCGATCCATGTTGCTTAAGTTGAGTTAATTCCTTAAATTCTTTTTGCGGATGCTTTTTGTCAAACCATTTTATAATTTTTTCTATGAATTCATCATAGGATGATACATTTTGGTGTCCTTGGGTTTGGATACCATGATGCCACCACTCAAAAGGCCAAACCTTCTATATGTAGGATAGAAAATTGTACGACATCTTGTTTCGTCATGGGGCTAAGGTTCAAATAGGTGTTTAATTTTTGAATCCAAGAATATGTTGTGATTTTTTTGGACCCATCAAAAATGGATAAGGTTATTTTTTTTACTTTTTGCTTTAAGTTCTTACTAGGTTGCCTCTTACGATTTTTTGTTATCTCTTGTTTCTTGGCTTCACAAAAGTCCCTAAATGGGATATGTCTCCTAACCTCAGGATCCAAATTTATGTAAGCTATAGAAATTTTCTCAATGTTAGGAGGATTAATTTCTTCTTCCTCCACCAGTGTTTCCTCCCTAGGTAGGAATGGGGTCTTGGTAAATTAAAGGCGTAAGACATGTCAATATTTTTTGAATGATTAGAGTTTATGTCTTTTCCATTTGTATGGTCAAATCTACAAGTATTACCCATGTTTTGTACTACTTGGAGAAGGGATTGGGTTGTTCTTTCATTTTGTTCCATCAATGCTTTAGTTGTCATTTCAATGAATGATCTCAATGTTGGGAAAATGTGTATCAACCTCGAATTACATAAGGTATTGTTGGGATACAAGGTACTATTGACACTGGGACATGGGGGTTTCCCACAAGGGGTCTCTGAGGGTGGTGCCCCTATGGGGATTTGGGGAAACGCACTCTGGGAAAGCACTTTATTTACATTTTATTATTGTAAATCTGGACTGTTCATTATTAGGTCTTAAATTTGATGGTCGATATTTTATTAGCTTGACTTTCCCTAGAAGGAAACCCTATTTTATGAGGGAATTTTATTATGGTTGTGTATTGTGATGTATTCTAAGGGTCTGATAGCATTTTGTGTTGCCTTTGGATCTCTCTTTGGTTGGTGACAATTTCAGGAGAAGCTTGCTCTAAAGTATATTGTAATCTTGCTTTTGGAGTGTGGGGTTTTTCTCTCGAAAGGTTTTTCCCCACATAAATCATTGTGTTGTAAAATGCATGATATTTATGTTTGTTTAAGTTTAAGTTTTTATAACTGGAAAGATCTATAAAGTTTTCAATTCTTCTCCTCTCAAGATTAGTGTAGGAAGTTGTTCTACTACCTTAGCTTCCTTACACTCAACTCATTTTCCATTGACTCACCCATGTTATTGTTTTGAGTGGGGTTGGGGTTTGTTACAAGTTTCCTCTTCTCCCTTTCCAAGGCTCTTTGAGCTCTTTGATTTAATTGCATATATTGTTCCTAACCCTCAAGATGGTAGGAGTATTGTCTTAACGACATTCATTAAATTCATTGCCAACACTCATCAAAGGAAAATTACCGGCCAAGAACATCGCTATGGAAATTATCAAGTAAATTCACCCAAAGAATTCACTTTAATATTTTAATAAAATCAAAGTTTTGTTGGCGCGAATTTTACTACGTGAATTTTCCATTAGTGAATTGTTGGTGGTGAATTTTCCTTCAATGAATTGTTGGAGATGAATTTTCCTAGAGCCCCTAATACCAATTATAATGTCCCATTGTGTGTTTACCCTAGATCTTTCCCTAAATCCACAAATATAATATAGTTAGGGTTATAACTTACCACTTGAATGCTTCCAGCAAGATAAATATTGGTTTAGATCCTATACAATCATTTTAGATAATACCAAAAATATAATTCATATGATCGGTACATAATAAATGCCTTATCTATTTAAACTATACAAAATACATAACTATTTCAAGACTATCTAAACTACCAATATGGACATAATGCATAGTGGAAGTCTTAATCATAATAGGAGTTGGATGAGGGATATGATAGGTCCGCCCGAATTTATCCATACCAATCCCAAGAGCACGAGCATCCCAAACAGTCCACCCCTTAGACTAAGCAGCAAGAACATCCAACTAAGATAATTCCACCCTTGGGTTGTGTGCTTGGCGGATAAACTTGTACATGTTTTCCCTATCCATGTTGCCTTATCCACCCCTCTTATGATTGAAACTCCTTGAATCCATCAGTCATAGATTGGTTGGATAGGAAAGCCTTGAAATGGGTGGCTTATAAACTACACAACCCACCTAAGCCTAAGAGCACGAGTGTCGCAAACAACCCACCCCTTGGCCCCAAGTGGCAGGAACATCCAACTAAGACAATTCCACCCTTGAAGTGGTGTGCTTAGTATGAGATGACTATAAACAACATCCTCCTTACTTGCTTCCTTCAACCTTACATTTGATTGATCATAGGATAAAGACATACATAAATCTATTCATTTTTATATTAAAAAATCATAATTACTTATAAGGCTCAATAACTGTTGCAAACATCATTATTGTATAATCGCATATGTGTGTGTGTAATCTATTTCTTTAAAGGAATATAATCTAAGTATTGATCCATTATAGCAATACTATGAAATATGCATATGAGAGAAATCAAAATGTATTCATAAAATAATTATTATATATTACCCCTATAATTTGTACTAGACTGTATTAGATCTATGCATGCCTGCAAATTTATATCAAATATGATCGATATGTCTAGGTTGTAGATTACTTGATTTCCTTGTAGATGATTCTGAAACTTTTATTCCTCAATCCCTTTTATATCCTTGTGTTGCTACAAAGAGACGTATCTCTTTGAAAGGAGGTAATAGTTTGAATGGGCATGACTTTTGTTAATCACTACCTTTGTTTGATCGTTGTTGTTAAGCTAATCACTGCCAACCCTTTGTTTTGGTTTGATTGTTGCCTCATTAATTATAATTGATGCTTATGATTGTTTCTTCCTTCATTAAATACTCATCATTACCCATGAATCTAATCATTGCTACTGCTAATCAATACTTCATATATATATAATTTTTATATGTATATTTTATTATAATAATTATAGTATTAATTGTTATTTTTTATTTATTTTAAATTTATGGGGCATGACAATCACTGAAACTGGCACCTCTGATTTGTTCTTCTTTCTCCTCTTCCAACACCTAGTTGGAACAAGTATTCTCCTCATCTAGTGATTCTTCTATGCACTCAACATCTTCAATGTGGAATTAGCTCCACCATAAACCAACCACCTCCACCAAATGCAACTCACACTCTCTTCCAATCTTGTGGGATTCAACCCACCATAGTCCAGCCACCTCCACCAAAATGCACCTGCACTAAACTTTGCAACACCAAAAAATTCTTTTGCATACCAAACACCACTAGAAAACCTTTTTTGAATCAACTTATTCAAGATATGCAAATCACCATTTTTCTTAAATTTAACAAAACATGAATCAATATTATCCTTTGTTGTGCAACTCTTTCATCTACACAAAATACACTCTCATCTTCATCATAAAAATGAAAAATATTGTGTATTACCTATTTCTCTACAACCTTTTTCTCACCATTGTTTGTTGTCATATCTTTTTCACATTCATTCTCAATTGCACCTTCATTTTCCAATACTTTCAAGTCCTTCAAAGGACACTCATCCACTGCTGCAACATCATTTTCCTCTTTGATCGTTGAACTTTCTTTTTTCTTCTCATCCTCCACTACAATCTCACCATCTTCCTTCATGCTATCCTCAAAGCATACTTTTGCAATATTTTCTCCATTTTGTTCACCTGCATACACAACTATGACAAAAAAATTACCTTTCTTTTTTGGCATTTTGTCAAACAATTGCCACACACCTCAATCTTCAACCTTTCAAGTATAGACTACCTCACTTTTGGTAATCTATCTACACACCACACACACTCCACCCCCAGGTCTTGATGCAAATTGCCTACAATCAACGCTTATGCCTGCACACTCAAGAACACTAGCTCTGATACCACTTATGAAGTAGAAATCCCACACAACCCTCTCTCAAAACTTCAAACTTTTGAAACACATAATTTTAGAAAAAAGCATGAAAAAACAACCCTTTATTTCTCAATGCACAATACATGAATAAATCTAAAAATGGATCAATCTTGAAGATAAAGGCTAAGACAAGCAATCGGGATCAAATCCCAATCCAAACTCTATCTCAGAAAATTTTTAATATCAACATCAAAACCCCTCTTTCATGAAGAAAACCATTACACATAAATCAACTACTAGAGGCAATTATGATTTTTAATTTAAATTTGCATTACCTAGAACAACAATGAGATGCAATGTCTTCCACAATTACCAAACTATGCCACTCATAGAACACAATCTACAGGAAATCAAACACAAACTTCAAATGTTCTAAAAAAACAATTTCAAGTAATCCAAAACTTGATCATAACTCTCTCTTGGACAACAAAGAACATTAATTTAAAAAACTAAGATCATATTTATTAATTTGCACATAAACTCCTCTTTATTTCAACTGAATCTCCTGCAAACAACATAGTTTCTTATCCAAACTAAAATTACAATAGTTGCAATCTATTGGGCTGATAAACATGCATTCAAATCAGAAATAAAAATGAACTACAACAGCTCAAATGGATAAGCATGAGAAACATACTTCCTCTTCCATGAATCAACTTCTTGCACTTTAATTCTAGCTCCTGCAACCTTTTATCTTCAATAACAACACCTCAACCATGAATTCCAAATCCATTGCTGCTGCACAATTCCTCTTATAGCCTACACAAACAAGTGTTATGCAGCTCCAAACCAAAAATCCACGCCCAAGGATACTCTACTTCAAATCCTGGAAAATGATTTCTTCAACTCTGGGTTATAGTCTACCTTCAACCTCTAATCTTCAACCTGCAAACTAAAAAAATAAATAATACCAATTTTTCCTTCATTTTTATGAGATGATTAATCATGTATAGCCATTGTGGTTACCACAAACCACCATGAGTAACCACTCCAAAATCCAATGCCATATTTTGGGAGTTTTCAACAATGTTGCAAAATATGAAAATAATGCCATAAAGTCACAATTGGGCTCCAAAAACCCATGCCTAGATGGATTAGAGCTCAAGAATGGAATAAAAATCATTAATTAGGCCACATGTGTTGTACATGGCCACCTCCACCAACAACCAATCAAACTGGTCAACTATGACCACTCCATAACTCCACCTGGAACCCAAAATAGACATGTATTGGCATGCAAACTTGGGTGGCCCATTAAAGATTACATGCAATGACACATTCAAACATGCAAGAAAATTTTGTGCATGATTCCCCCACTCCCTAAGATGGACACCAAAATGGAATATTCCCAGGATATGCTTTGAAACAGTCACTGACATGTGTGCAACTTACAGGAGTGCAACTACCAAAAGTCTTGTCAAAATATTATTCTAGACTAAAATGAGAAAAATTTGAAATAATTATTTTGGGTGATACAAGATTGATCTCACAACCTGGGATGCTCCTACATCAAATAGTGTTACAACCATAGTTAGGGTTAGAGATAGGTCTAGGATTAGGATAATGGTTTAGAATTCATTGTTAGTGTTAGAGTTAGGGTTAGGGTTAGAGTTAGGGTTAGGATTAGGGGTAGAATTGGAGTTAGGGTAAGGGTAAGGGTTAGGGTTAGGTCATGCAAATAACTAATTAACAATATTAAAACATTATAATTAACAAAACTTATATTTATTTTTATTCACATTAATAAAACTTACATTTATCTTTTTCCAAATCTAGAAAACAATAATTACAATATTGTAAAGGCAAGTACTAGCCACTACATGGCACTTGTTACCTTTAGTTATTATTGTTTTCCAATCCAAATGGCTAATGAAATAATAAATATTTTCATTTTTTTCATGATACATATCTATAATGATATCCACTTTGGATTTATCATTGTTTGTATATCTAATTTTTATCTTTGAATTTTATCGCTTGATAAAGTGCTTCAAAATTCATGTATATATAATATGCACTTTCAATTTATCTTTGGAGAAAAAAATTTCCTTTTACAAATTATAAAAATTTGATCTTTGATGACTATGGTACATAAAATAAAATTTTCTTGAAAAAATACAAAATTAAAAATTAAAGATTAAATTATTTTTTATTTTATATAATTATGTTTTTAATTTGCTTATTGGGATTTCTTAAGATTTATTTTAAAAATACTTAGTTAATTTAAATGATACACAATAATATACCTTAGAATAATAACTAAATTATTTATTGCTTTATTAAAGATATAAAATCATATTTTCTTCCTAGTTAATAAAATACATAAAAGTATGTTAATATGGAAAAAATTCATATAAAAAAAATTCATAAACCTTTTTTTGACAATTTATATTTTTGGACACTAAAATGACGAAAGCCCAACCTAGTCTTAACTCTAACTCTAATTGAACCCTAACCCTAATCCTAAGTGTATTAATGGGGCATCACATTATTTGTTGATTTTTAGATGTAAGGAATATATTTCATTCATTTATGAGTACTAAGATCAACACTAACAACTTTAAATTCATAAATATTAGTGTTATATTATATTAAATATTGGTCATTAAATCAACAAATTATATCATTACTGTTGGAAGATGGTCAAGTGTTGGATTCTTTCCCCTATTAAGTTAATTTGTGAAATGCTTGATTGATTGTGAAATTAGTTATTGAAAATAAAAATATAGAAGAGGATTGAGATGTAGCATAAAGCCTTAATGATTTAGTTATCTATATCTCTTTATATGTCCTTTAATTTTTTTCAATTATTTTTATTGGAATTTATTGTTTTCTAATTGTCTTTTGATTAGAATTTTGTTAACTTTTGTTTTGTTCTTTATTGAATCTATAAGTTGTAAGCATTTATAACTCAAAGAATATATTAATTGCATAATAAATTCTCACGTAAAAGAAATCGGGATTTATAAATAATTAATACAACCTGGCTAATTAACAACTAATGTCAGCTGGAAGCAGCAAATAAGCCAAACACAAAAAGACAATAACACAGATATACCCAGGAAACCCCAATGCGGGGAAAAACCTGCAAATGTTGGATCTTCTATTTAGCCTAACAGCAAACTTTTCTTTCGAAAAATACAATATCAGTTTGCTATAGCAATCTTGCATTTATAGAGCCTAGCTGCTTTACTTAGCGTGCAAGGAAAGAATCTTTCCTTGCCTTCTTTGGCTTTATTTACACATAAAATCACTCTAGGATTTATCTTATCCTCACAAACTCAGAAACATTCTATTTAAAGAATAAAAACTATTGTTGCTAAAAATCCAACTTGAATTGTTTTAAAGCAAATCTAATCTTGAGTTGCTTTAAAGAAAATCCATATCCCACTTTCTCTCGAAAGCTAAGCAAAAAATCAACATGTTGGATAAAAGGCTTCAACTATTCTGTATATTATTGTTTTATCTATTGACTTTATTAAAGATTAAAACACCCTTTCAAAATCTTTTCTTAAATATACTTATCAAAATTTCTATTAATAAAAACTTTAAAGTATATTGATGTGAAGTCTAATTATATATATTCATTACTTATTTGATAATAGATATCAATTCAAATATATATATATATATATATCCATTACTCATTTCAGCTATATTATATTTTAATTAAATTGATCTTTAAGAAATAAATTGATAAAATAAGTTAAAATAAAATTTTAATAATATATTCTTGTTTTGTTTATAAAATATTTACAATGAGATAACACAATTATATATTTGATTCATTATATTTATTATATCCAAAAATTGTATAGACAATTTCATATGTAAAATATTTAAAGGAATGCATGTAGAGATTTTTTTAATTTTTCATTCCTTTTTTAAAAATAATTCAACTAATTATTTATCTTAATTGTTGAAGAATACATAGAAGAAGACATTGCTTAATGATACATCAATATATAGACATTTCAATTTAGATAAACTGAATAATAAAACAATCTCATACTATAACACTAATACGACAAGATTTATAAAATGCTTTTTAAATCAGATTTAGTCATATATACATTGTGTAAATAGTTTGTAAACATCTGACCAAAAATATATAAAAAAATATTAGATATCATAACTAAATAGCTTCAAAGCAATCTCACATAATCAACCATGGATGAACTGGTAACAACTCTATATTGTCACTATCTCGAAGGATTTTTTGCACTTTGATTATCACAACACGAACTTCTCAACATACAAGGTAGGTGTCCCATAATATGCATGTAACAACCTGAATGGTGGTATGACACAATGCACCTCAAATTTGATGGAATAGTTGAATTTAAATATGAGAAGAAACCATTCCTCAAGGTAATGCAAGTTGATCCTCAGAACTAGGACGTTAAAGTTTCCCAAAACTTAATCCAATTACAGATTTAATTCCTGATCCAACAGTAATGCATGATCATGTATCTTAACCGTTGAAATTATGAAACTGAGTAATGCTTTCAAACACTTTAAAACAATTATCTACAATAACATTCATGAGAGAACATAACACCAAAATAAATGAGAGAACAAGAAAGAGATGGAAGAGAGACACAAACAACTTGATAACGGAGTTCACTCAATTTGAGCTATGTCTCTGGGTCCGCTTCTCAACGTTGGACCACTTTATTGATATCGCCAAGCTTCAATAGCCTTCTTACAATATCCAAGCTTTAATCACTCACAATCTCTCTCTTTACAATCTTACAATTCTTGGTGTAATCAACACCTTGTAATTTCTCTCCCAAAAATTCCTCCAAAGAGTATAAAATTTTCTCTCAAAAAACACATCCAAATTTTTTTCTCCACAAAATGCATAAAGGCCCTATCACATCACCTCCTTTTATACATAAATTTTGCATATGGGGTTAAAAACCACCATAATAAATAAAATAACAATTTAACCCCCCTCCTTTGGCTTTTATAATTATAAGCCTTACAAAAAAGACACTAACCCATTTATATAAAACAATAACTTCCCCATTTTAAAAATAAAAACATTAAACAACCCCTTAATAAAACATTTGGAATTTGTTTTTT
>VDFB02211086.1:0-18357 GCA_007258455.2 Sequoia sempervirens
TTCATCAATATTAGTATTCAAATAAAAATACACCTATAATCATCAAGTGAATACCTTTCACATGGTTGTCTATGCCTTGCAAACCTTCAAAAAAGATGAGTTGCAGGTTTTTCCTCCTCTTCTAAAGACTCAAAGCTAAATTATCTCTCCTAAACTTCTTTTCTATCCAAGGGCATTGATTCAACTTTCTCAGGTGTAGAAGTAAGTTGAATCATATCTTCTTGTTTTTTTTTTTTTTGGCTACGGGTAAGTGCACAAAGATGAGTGGCCAAAAAGGGGTCTTAAGTCGATACTTTTTTTTTTAAATCAAGAAATATTGACCTTGGATGAGAAATTGAGGATAGTTACACTCAAAATATTAAGATGCAAAAAAAAAAGGGTCGTAGTACTCTGAATCTAATTTTTAAACTACTATTTAAAAAAAAAAAACTAGTAGAGATTAAAGGGTTCAAAAAAGGGAGCCACATGGCTAGTATTGGCATGGTATGATGGTTATAGGTGGCATTGTTGTTCTTTCCACCAAGGTTCAAACCCCGTTGGGGTGGTATTGTTGAATGGTTGTATCCAGTTCATAGCTCTGGTCAAAAGCGTTTACCCCTTGAATTAAAAAAAAAAAAGGGAGCCACATAAATTGATCCTATTTTTTTCAAAAAACATAACATAATGTTTGTTGTGGCTCCTTCAAAATGTTAAGTTTTTTTTAGTATTTTTAAACTCGTTTCGATGAGAAATTAGCTAACAGCATGTAGTTTATGCTCAATTTTTCTAATAATTTTTTAATGAATATATGATTTTTCACTAATTTTCAAAGTGAACACATCTTGAAAAATAAAAATTTGGTTGTGCTACCTATATAATTTTTTAAAACTAATTGAAAATTATTTTTTTGAATATGTGTAGAATGGAGTCTAGTTTATAAAAATGTAGTTTATTTGAAATTTCAATGAATAGTTAAAAAATAAAATAAAAATTACCAAACATTGGATACACCAACAAAAGAAATTAAAGTGGAAAGCCTTAACATAGTCAAAATGTGAAAACAAATTATGTTAAATAGCTAAGAGATAGCTTAAAATTACCCAAGTGTTTGTTTTACTCAATCTTGAAACGCATGCAAACCTAAAGGTTAGCACAGACAAGATTATGGGAAATTTTGTAGAATATGCAAAAACACATTTTGGGCATTGGAAAGGTAGTCCAAGCCTTTGGGTTGGAAATACAAAGAAAATTCAATCCAAAGGTTTGGGGATTCCCAAAGCAAGATAAAATACATGCACGTTATAATGTGCTCATGTTATAATGCACTCATGTTATTTGAATACATTGAAAAAATGCAAGCGCGTTATAATATGCTCGTGTTTTGTGAATGCATTGACAAAACGTGAGCATGTCATAATGCACTCGTATTATGGTTTGTATTAAAAGAAAATTCTTCTATTTTTTTCTCTTTCTTGTCCTTATGTTTCATGTATATAGTTTCAGGATGTTTGAGAGTGGTTTCGGATCTCTAGGATTTATAATGCGAATTCTAGTTTTTAGAAGATCTTATAATTTTTTAGATAGTCAAATTTCAGTAATTAGCATGTCAAATTTTAGTAATCAAGAGGTCAAATTTTAGTAATCAGGAGGTCAAATTTTACTAGTTATCGAGTTGTTTCATCTCTCTCACACACACCTTTCCCCTCTTTCTCTCTCCCCTATAATGGTTGAGGGTATAGGGTTTAGGGTTTAAGGTATAGGCTTGAGGGTATAAGATTAAGTGTATAGAGTATAGCTATTAGTGTTTAGGATATTGGGTATAAGGTTGAGGGTATAGGGTATAGGGATGATGGTTGAGGGTGTATGGTTCAAGGTTTAAGGTATAAGTTTGAAGGTTAAGGGATAGTGTTTAGGGTTGAGGGTATAGGATTAATTGTATAGGGTATTGGGATTAGGGTTTAGGGTTGAGGGTTTAGGGTTTAAGTATAGGTTTTAGGGTTGAGGGTTGAGGGTATAGGGTATAGGGATGAGGGTTGAGGGTGTAGGGTTTAGGGTTTAAGGTATATGGTTGAGATTTGAGGGATACTTTCTAGGGTTGAGGGTATAGGGTTAAGGGTTGAGGTTTTAAGGTACAAGGTTGAATGTAGGGTTTAGGGTTTAAGTATAGGGTTGAAGGTTGAGGGTTGAGGTTATAAGACTAAGTGTATAGGGTATAGGGATTAGGGTGTAGGGTTTAGTGTATAAGGTTGATAGATAATGTTTAGGGTTTGTTGTATAAGGTTGATGGTATAGGGTATAGGGATGAGGGTTGAGGGTTGAGGGATAGTGTTGAGAGATAGAGAGAGAAATAGAGAGGGAAGGAGGAATATTGGTAGATTGAGAGAGATTGAGGGAGGGAGAGGGAGAGGGAGAGGGAGAGGGAGAGAGTGAGAGAGAGATGAAAGAGGGGTAAGGAGGGAGGGAGAGGTAGAGAGAGAGAAGTATATAACAAGAGATAGGAGTGAGGGAGGGAGAAGTAGAGAGAGATGGAAGGAGGAAGGTTGGGAGATTGAGAGATGAGAGAGGAGGAGAGGGAGAGAGAGGAGGAGGGAGAGGGAGGGAGATAGAGATAAAAGGAGGGAAGGAGAGGTAGACATGGATAGATAGATATAGAGAGAAGTAGAGAAAGAGGGAGGGATGTAGAAAGATAGAGGGAGGAGGGAAGGAGAAGTAGAGAAAGATGGAGGGATGCAGGGAGAGGTAGGGAGGGAGAGAGAAAGATAAGTGAGACAAAGAGAGGAGAGAGAGTGTGTGTGTGTGTGTGTGGTGAGATAGAGAGTAGAGAGGGAAGGAGAGTGTGAGAGAGAAAGATGTGAGAGAGAGATAAGGAGGGAGAGGCAGAGATGGAGAGAGATAGAAAAGTATATAGGGAAGGAGAGATATAGAGAGAGAAGTAGAGAGAGAGAATGGTGAGATAGAGAGGAGAGAGGGAATGAGAGAGTGAGAGAAAGATGGGGGAGGGAGGGAGGTAGAGAGAGGGGGAGTAGAGAGAGGTGTGGGGAGAGAAGGATAGGTGGGAGAGAGGAAATGGGAGGGGAGGGGAGAGATAGATAGTAGGAAAGGAGGAAGGGGAGAGGGATGGAGAGAGAGAGAGAGAGAGGGAAGGAAGGAGGGGGGAAGGAAGGTTGGGACAGAGGGAAAGGATGGGGGGAGGGAATGGAGGAAGGAATAGAGATACATAGAGAGAAGTCTATAGGGAAGGAGAGATGGAGAGCGGGGAGGAGGGAGGAAGAATTAGATAGAGGGAGAGGTAGAGAGGGGGAGAGAGAGGTGAGCTAGAGAAAGAGAGAGGAGGGAGGGAGATAGAGAGAAGTAGAGAGGGAAGGAGGGAGGGATGGAGGGACAAAGGGAGAGAGAAGTGACATATAGAGATAATTAGAGAGAGAAGGGGGTTAGTAAGAAAGTGGAGAGATTGAGAGAGAGAGAGGAGAGAGGGTGAGAGAGGGGCAGTGACGTGTTGAGAAACTAATGCCTCAAAAATTTTGGTGTTTGAGTCTAAACTTCATCAAGTTAATAGTGCAATTTCGGTGGGAACTTGAGTCTTATCTCACTGAAGTCCCAATAAGGGAGTGTAGATAGTAGTAAACATATGTGGAGGTCTCTTCATCGATGGGACAATGCCACCTTGTTGATACTTAGATCTTAGTCCCCTCGACATGTTGATGGAATGTAACCATAGTGTGTCAAGACTAAGTTGTGTGGGAGATGACATGGAGGATGACGAAGTTGAAATGGATGACACATAGATGGTGGGACCTCCTATGTGAGACTACAAGATTTGTTAGTGAAAAATTCTTATGTTGAAGGGAGTCACTTTGGGATCTCATGGATACTCTGATGTTAAGTGGTTGGAAAAGCATGGAGTTGTAAGCTCATGTCCAGGTGACACTAAAAGTTTAGCAAGAGATTGTTTGTTGTCTCTTTGAAGTTCTGACAAGAGTATGCAATTACACATACGTTTATTTTTGTTTGTTCAATTCTTGTTGGAAGTTGTAACGACATGTTCCTAGAACGATCAAGAATTCAATGAATGTTGTAATTAACATTGTAACAGTGTGTGTAACATTGAATTGTTCAGTTGAACAGTGTGAGGTTGATCAGAAAAATGTTATGCTGTCAAAATCAATACTGTGAGAATTAACACATGAAAGCATAGCTCTACACTTTTTATGTAAATGATTTTTTTACCAAAACACAAAGAGATCTTTTGCTTGGTATGTGGTTTTTTCTCCCGTAAGGGTTTTCCCACATAAAATCCAATGTCCAATTCTATGTTATTTTTTAATTGTCTATTATGTTTTCTCATGAATGTGCTTTTTAAATGAACTGTAATTGCAAATTGAATTATCTATTTGTATCTCTATCCTAAAAATTGGCATTTGGAAAGTGTATTTTGTACTTTTCTTTCCTAAAAATTGTTATCAAAGCTTGGCCATCTTTGTTATCCTTGTAGATGAGATGGATCTTTTGTGCTAATTCTATTTAGTGGGAGTTTTACAGAGAAATCTAGGTGTAAACTAATTGCAAATTTAAGATGGCTAGCACATCCGAAAGAATAGAAATTGAGAAATTCAATGGTAGAAATTTTGAGTTGTGAAAACTCAAAATGGAAGATTTTCTTTTTGATTGTAACCTCTGGGATGTAGTATCCAGAAATAAACCATCAACAATGTCATACGCTAACTGGGATGCAAAGGATCAGAAAGCCAAGGGTCTAATTATATTGTGCTTGGCTGATTCAGTGCTCTTGAATGTCCATGAAGACAAGACATCAAAACTCTTGTGAAAAAAATTTGGTGACATTTATCAAGGAAAATCCCTAGTCAATAAGTTATTTCTTAGGAAGAAGTTGTACTCTTTGAAAATGGAGGAAGGGGAATCCATTGCAAATCATTTTAATTCATTTAATATGATTGTTGCCCAATTGGAATCTATTGGTGTGAAAATAGATGATGAGGATCGTTGTATGATCAAGTTGTGTTATTTTCTAGACACATGGGATCACCTGGTAATGGCTATTGGGAGTACAACAACCACTTTCAAGATGGAAGATGTGGTTGCTTTACTATTTTTAGAGAAAATATAGAGAAAGTATTCTGAGATGGCCAAGGAGACCCTTTTCATTCAAGGTAGGTCAAAGGAGAAAAGTAAGAAGAAAGAAAAGAAGTCAAAATCGAAGTCAGAGGGGAGATCAAAGTCTCCTGGTAAAAATTCCAAGGTGAAATGGTGGAATTGTGGGCAGATTGGACATATCCAAAAATATTGTAAAGAGGAGAAGAAGAAGAAAAAGAAAAGTAACTCTTCTAATAATGATTCCTCTCAAAGCGATGCAGATGCCTTCATAGCAACCTTGGTGACTCAGGCATTAGAAGATGTATGGTTGATTGAATTAGGTGCATCCTTTCCTATGACCTCTCATCGAGGTTGGTTCTCAAAATAGGAAAAAGTATGATGGTGGAATGGTGGAAGGGTGTATCTAGGAGATAATTCTCACCTAGAAATTTTTTGGGTCGTGGAAGAGTCAAAATTCAATTTCCTAATGGAAGAGTAAAGGGAATCAATGATGTAATGCATATACTAGGTCATGCTCAAAATATATTGTCTATACAAGTAAACTTAATGATGCTGGTGTGAAAGTCTCTTTCTCGAATGGTGTTTGAAAAATTACTAGAGGTTCTATGGTGCTGTATAAGGGTGCACAAATTGGTACTCTATACAAGCTAGATGCATGTGCAGTGCAATGTAACAGTGCTTTTGTAAATTCAACTAAATCTGACCAAGTAGAGAAGAAGATCGTTGTTCCTGTGAGTGCTAATTTGTTGGAGGTGAAGCTCCCAGTAGATAAAATGATGTTGTGGCATCAAAGGCTCTGCCACATTGGTGAAAAATGCATAAAATCCTTAAAAAATAAAATCTCGGTTGAAGGGCTTGATGATTGTAACCTTGAATTCAATTTTTGTGAACATTGTATATATGGAAAGCAACATTGTGTTTCATTTTATTCTAGTCTTTATAAATCTTCTATAATTTTGGATTATATTCATGTTGATGTATTTGGTCCATTTAATGTTCCTTCATTATCAAAATATGTGTATTTTATTTCATTCATAGATGATTATTTGAGAAGGGAATTTTTTATTTTCTTAGAATTACAAATGAAGTTTTCAATCAGATTAAGGAATTTAAAACCTTGGTTGAAAATAAGACTGGTAGAAAAATAAAATGTTTGAGGACGGATAATAGAGGTGAATTTTGTTTAGCATATTTTGATAGGTTTTGCAAATATCATGGAATTAAAAGGAATAGAACCACTCCTTATACTCCACAGCAAAATGGAGTTGCAAAAAGGATGAATAGAATGCTGATGGAAAGGGCGAGAAGTATGCTCAATAGTACTGGTTTGGAATAGAAATTTTGGGCTGAGGTTATAGCTACAACATGTTATCTAGTTAATATACCTCCCACTTCAGTGCTCGTGGAAAAGACACCTATGGAAGCGTGGTCTGGTAAGAAGCCCTCTTTGAGACACATTAGAGTCTTTGGCTGTGAGACGTATGCTTATGTGCCCAATGAAAAAAGATCAAAATTGGAGAACAATGTTGTAAAATGTGTCTTCATCAGTTATGGAATTGGTGTTAAAGGGTACAAGCTTTGGAATCTAATTACAAAGAAGGTGTTGTACAAAAAAATTGTGATCTTCTATGAGCTGAAACCTTCTACAATTGATCTACAACCAGAGGTGAAAGAAGTAGAAAAGACAGAGGTAGTTGAATTTCTTGTTACACCAGAAAAGGATGAACTACATACTCCTAGTGGACCTATTGGTGAGGAGATCTAAAGCAGCTCTGAAAATTCTAATCAAGAAGAAGATCCTCAACCTCATTCTGTGAGAGAGGTCTACACGTGGGTAGTGGAAACCCAAAAGGTTTGGATATTCTATGTTAGATTCCATTTGTGCCTATGCTTTGATTGCTAACACTTTTGGGCCTAGGACTATTATAGAGGCTATGGGTATGTCTGATGGAGATTCCTAATTAGAATCCATGAATGAAGAAATGGCGTCATTGAAGAAGAATAAAACTTGGGATATGGTACCTTTTCCTGAAGGTCGAAATCCTGTTGGATGAAAATGGGTGTTTAAAAATAAAATCAGTTTGGATGGAAGTGTTGAGAAGCATAAAGTGAGGTTGGTTGTAAAAGGTTATTCCTAGGTGGAGAAGATTGACTATGGAGAAATATTTTCCCATGTAGCTAAGCTGACATCTATCAAATTTTGATTGTCACTTGCAGCAGTGTATGACTTAGAAATCGAGTAGATGGTGGTAAGTGCAAAAAGATGAGGGGCCAAAAAGGGGGCTTAAGTGGCCACTTTTTTTTTAAATCAGGAAATAAGGACCTTGGACGTGAAATTGAGGATAGTTGCACTCAAAATTTTGAGATGCAACAAAAACAAGGATCATAGTGCTCTGAGTCTACTTTCTAAACTATAATTTATTTTGAAAATGGTTGAGATTAAGGGGTTCAAGAGAGGGATGCACATAAATTGGTGTTCTTTTTGTCATAAAAACATAAAATAGCAACTTTTGTGTGTACCTAGCATGGTGAACTTTTTTTTAGTATTTTCAAAATCACTTCGATGAGAAATTAGCTAACAATATGTAGTTGATGCATGATTTTTCTAATAATTTTTTAATGAATATTTGATTTTTTACTAATTTTCAAAGTAGACACTTCCTGGAAAAAAAAATGGTTGTGCTACCCCTACAAATTTTGGAAACTAATTGAAATTTTTATTTATTTTTTTAAATGTAGAGTGTAGTCTAGTTTCTAAAAATGTAATTTATTTGAAATTTTGATGAACGGTTAATTTATAATGAAAAAAACACCAACCACTATTTTTTTCCAAAAAAGAGACACACAAACAAAAGAAATTATAGATGAAAGGCTTAACATTGTCAAAAACTAAAAAAAAATACATCATTGGATAGCTAAGAGAGAGCCTAAATTACCCAGGTGTTTAATTTGTTTGACATTAAAACACATGCAATCCTAACAATGAACACAAACCCAATTATTTGAAATATTCTAGAATTTGCAAAAACACATCTTTGGTCATTGGGAAGGCCCTCCAAGCCTTTGGGTTGGTATTCCAAGGAAAATACCAAGCCTAAGGCTTGGGGATTCCCAAAGCAAGATATAACACGAGCTCATTATAACACACTCGTGTCATATCTTAGTTTTGACATGGTTTTTTTGTTTGTGGGGGACATTTCTAGCAAGACATAATGTGAGCGCGGTATAACACACTCACGTTATGTCTTGCTTTATGTTAAATGCTACTCTATTAAACGTATGCTTATATATTTCTATGTTTGTATGTACATGCATGCTTCTATTTCATGTATGTATGTATGTATGTATGCATTCTTGTATGTTTGTATGTATGCATGTATGTATGTATCAATGCATGTATTTATGTATGTCTATATGTATGTAAGATTGTATCTATATATGTACATGTATGCTTGTATGTATGTAGGATTGTATGTACATATGTATTATGCTTGTATGTATGAATATATGTATTTTTGTATGTCTTTAGAGGGAGGGATAATTTTAGGAGAGAGAGAGAGAGAGAGTTTTCTAGGTAGGGTGGGAGGGAGAGAGGAAGGGAGAGACCTAAGAGAGAGAGAGAGAGGTAGAGAGGTAGTGAGAGAGAGTCTTGAGAGAGGGAGAGGGGGTGGAAGGGAGATTCTAAGATAGAGGGAGTGGGAGAGAATGGGTTGGAATGAGAGGGACTTAGCTAGGTAGGGTGGAAGGGATAGAGGGAGAGAGAGGGGGGGAGACAGAGAGAGGGAGAGAAAGAGAGAGTTATGTAGGTAGGCTGCTAGAGGGAGAGACTTGAGAGTGTGAGGGGGGGTGAGAAGGAGAGACTTGAGAGATAGGTAGTGAGATGGAGTGTGAGAGAGAGGAAGTGTGAGAGTGAGATACTTGAGAGAGGGAGAGGGTGTGGGAGGGAGTGACCTAAGAGAGGGAGAGATATAGGGGGTGGAGTCAAAGGGACTTATATAGGTAGGGTGGGAGGGATAAAGAGGGGGAGAGAGAGAGAGAGAGAGAGAGAGAGTTACCTATGTAGGGTGCTAGAGGGAGAGACCTAAGAGAGGCAGAGAGAGGGAGTGATGGAGAGGTAGTGGGAGGGAGATAGAGAGAGATAGATAGAGGGAGCAAGAGAGAGTGGTAGGGATTGATTGAGCGAGAGGTACGTAGAAAGAAGGAGAAGGTATATAGAGACAATTAGAGAGGGTAGGAGAGAGGGAGGGAGAGAGAGGTGAAATGTATAGATAGAGAGAAATGGATAGGGGTTGAGGTTATAGGGTTGAGGAATTAGCGTGGAGGACCTATAGGCTTGATGGTTTAGGGTATTGGGTTGAGGGTATAGGGTTAAGGGATTAGGTTTGAAGGTAGAGGGTATTGGGTTGAGGGTATAGGGTGGAAGGTTTAAGGGTTTAGAGTTAAAGGGTTTAGGTTTGAGGGTATAGGGTTGAGGGATTAGGTTTGAAGGTAGAGGGTATTGGGTTGAGGGTATAGGGTAGAAGGTTTAAGGGTTTAGAGTTAAAGGGTTTAGGGTTGAGAGTTTAGGGTTCAGGGTAGAGGGTTTATGGTATAGGAATGAGGGTATATGGTTGAAGGATTAGGTTGAGGGTCCAATATAAAGGGTAGAGGGTATAGGGGTTGAGCGTTTATGATTTAAGGGTTGAGGGTTGAGGGATTAAGGGTTTAGGGTTGAGAATTGAGGGTTGAGGATTTAATGTATAGGGTAGAGGGTTTAAGGGTTGAGGGTTGAGGGTTTAATAGGGAGAGGATTTAGGGTATAGGGTTGAGGGTCCAATGTATAGGGTAGAGGGTATAGGGGTTGAGGGATTAGGGTTTAAGGGTTGAGGGTAGAGGGTAGAGGGTAGAGAGTTTTCTTGGGTTTAAGGGTTTAAGGGTTGAGGGATTAGGATTGAGGGATTATGGTTGAGGGTAGAGGGTAGAGGGTTTAAGGAATTAGGGTTTAAGGGTTGAGGGTTGGGGGTTTAGGTTTTAGGGTTGATTGTTTAAGGGTTGAGGGTTTAGGGTTGAGGGATTATGGTAGAGAGGGAGGGATGGATGGATGGAGAGATGGAGGGAGAACTGAGATAGATAGAAGGAGAGAAGAGGAGGGAGGGACAGAGATATATGAGGGTTGAGTTGTTGATCATCCAGAATACTAAGAGGGGTGAGTGAATCAATATTCCATAAACCAAGTTGATGCAACAAACACATGAATCAGTAAGAGAGAACATAAAACCAAGTCAATGCAACAAACACATGAACACCATAATTTTTACGTGGAAAACCCAGAATGGGAAAAACCACGGTGAGTGTTAACTCAATATATTATATCTAGATACAAAATATTATGGGGCTCACTGCCAAGACTCACTGTCCTTAAAAGGCTCATAGCCTAAATTCAAAAGGTGGCTCACTGCCAAGATACAATGATAGTGGCTCACTGCCAAAGAATGAACTGATGGAATACACCTTCAATGTGTAGGGTTCAGTTCCACTAAAGCTTAGAATAAAAATCACTACATTGCTCAACAAATATATACTACTAATAAATAATTTAGGCTCTGATCTTCTCCTTTGTTCACTTGCTCACAAACACGCACTCACACTTTTCTTTCTTGCTCTCTTCCTTCTTCTTCCACACCACTGCTTCTCTTTCCACTTCTTTATATATATACAAGTATATCTTATTCATCAATTAAGTCGGTACCATATAAGATTCAACATTTTATCCATGTAGTGCATTATGCCAAGTCGGCTATTAGTCTTCATAATATATTGCATTCATTGAGTTGAACAAGACTAAAAAATAATTCTTCAAACTAGCAAATAATCCTCAAAGAAAACACCTTTTGGATCTAAGAACACATTAATTTCCCATCATACTACTAGTAAAGAGACTGTCAGCACAACCGCAGTATAAGAATGTTCACCTTAGTAGAATGTGGAGTCTCCCACAAACGACACCATACACAAAATAATAGTAGGATACAGAGTTGAACTCTATCAAAGATAACTTTTTTTAATAGACAAAAGAATGTCTCAAAATCCTGGAAAAAGTAGTCTGAATGAGTCAATAAAACATGGTTAGGAGATTAGAGTCATATCATATCTTGTGATGAGTTCTAGACTCAAATACCAACATACTGATCCATCACAAAGGAGTATACTGGCAAAGAAAATCTTCCAATAAACCAAGAAAACTTCCCATATAGTCAACACCATGTAGTTATTACCATGTTTACATCACTTACAACATAGAAAAAACCAGCACAACCATCCATACTTCACGCTCATATTGCAAGGCTTCCAAAAACCTCCCCCTTTGGCATTGATGGCAACATGCATGACAAAAACTTTTTGAAGTATATCACAACTCAATGTTCTGAATTACTCCACCTATCAAAACTGATCTTCACCAAAAGTGTTTCCTCTGACTCTCTATCTCTTTATCTCTCCCCCTTTGACATCAATGACAAAGAAAGGTGTTCGGTATAAGAATATATATCAAAAAGTAGCCAAAAAGATATGAACATAGATTTAACTTGAAGAGGAACCTCTGAGACTCTCTAGAATAGCCTTCCATGATGCTTTACCTTCTTCCCATGAATCTTTTGCATTGACAAGAGTCTTTTAAAATAGCTCAAGTTTAGTTAGAGACTCTATACCATCTATTAAATTATTGGGACTAGGATTGATCTCTGATAATTCACCAATATGGCCAAGAGAACTAGAAATAGAAGTATGTCTGAATTTAATCATGTCTTTGAGTGCCACAAACTTTCTGATGACATTTGTTCTTTGATCCTGTAGAGAGAAAAATTTGTCCTGAAGTTGCATAATGTAGGACCACCTCTGATTATCTTTCTCTTTTGCTAACTTGTATGTATCTACCTGAGTGCTCAGTCGAGACTCACTCATCCTTATTTCATTTCTCATATCCAATGTATTGCCAGACCAATCTAGACAAAAGGATATTAGTTTTTGTGCCTCTTCTTCACAACCTTGTACATTTTCCTATTCCTTCATTACTCAATTGTATGCATTCACACATTTTCCTTTGATATCACTCAAATCTTCTTCATTAGACATAGTTCTAGCAAACTCTTTAAGTTAGGAGATGTAGACTTTCAAAGAATTAATCATGCCACTAATGTAGTACAGAGGGAAGAAAACAAACTTAATCTCATTTGACAAAAACTCAAAACATTCTTAGGTTATTCATTCATCTTTTCTTCTTGTACTCATCCCTCAAGGCTCATAAGCCATCAAAACATCAACATCACATCACAAATTAGAGTCCCAATCTTATATCAAACCCTCAACCATCTTAGGAAACACAAAATCATTAGATTAAGTCAACAAACTAGTAACTAATGGCCCGTCTTCTCCAATTTCCTTCCAATGCATACAATGACACCTTTTGACCAATAACAAAAACTTGAACTTATAAGGCACAACCCAACAAACCAACACTTGAGACATCTTCATTAGGAATAACTCAACATGATTAAAATCAATCCAAGCCCCAAGAACATAGACTTGATGTTTTAGTTATAGTTCCTTCATTAACCTGCCTTATCTATAGTAGGTCTGCCACAAGGTATGTCAGAGCTTTTCTTCCAAACTACACAATGAAAACCCAAACAAAATATATTCTTATACATCCATTAAACTTGTTTAAAACATGTTACAAAATGAGGTATAGGTTTTTTGGAGTAAGTGCTTGAAAAATTGTTGTCTCAGACTATGTTTAGGCCTAATTAGGCTTATCATGCCTAAGGGCTTATTGAATGTATCAACTCTACCATCAATTTCTCTTGAACAGTAATTGAAACACATCAATATTAACCTACTAAAGCTTAAAAGTTCATTAGGTGTCCATTTTCATGAATATTTATATAAACCCTAGGTTGTATTCTCCTTGTCTGCCCTGTATTTTGACTGTACACGGAATTTTCAGTGGAAACTTTAAATTTTCAACACCTTAACTTTGTGCTCTTGATCCCAAGACATTAGAATATGGAAGAAAATTAATATAAGAACAATCCCATAGAGAATCAGAAAATTCCACCGGTCAAAGAGAGAGAAACCCAAATTTTTAAGTCTTTGGTTACCCTAGAATAGGGTTTTATCTGTTTATAGTAAAAATTCAATATCTCTTTCAAAACTGCATAAATTTTCATGAAACAAAAAGTGTTTGGAAGGTGATTGGGTACACTACCATCTAAAACCATTCAAAATTTCCTTCATAGCTGTACAAGGCCCTACTAAAGCCTGAAACAGTGATTTTCTATAGAAATATGTAAGAAAAAAAAAATTATTCATCCATTTTCTTTCCTCCAACCACCCACACATACAAAATGGATACAAAGCCTAGTTAAAGGAATTACATGATGACTCTTGAGTTCCTAACTAATTTCCAACTACCTAAAACTAAATTGACCCTTCATATTCCATCTGTTGCTTTATGCAACTTTACCATTTTTTTGCAATTTGTGACAACTTTTAAATGCTTTGACATCTTTTTTACATTTTTTTTGCAAAATATGACTCTAATACATGAAAAGATGACTTTAATGGCCCTAATACAATTTTGGACCACCAAAATTTGATCATACTTCAATATTTTCTACATGGAATCATGATTTGGTCAAGATGCTCCTGCATTAGCCATGAAGATTCTCCACAACAAAAATAGATGAATCAAAATTAGCGCCGGGAATAACCTTCTGCAAATCTTCCAAAGCTCTTTGAATGTTTATTCTTTCATGCTCATGTTCAAGCTTTCTTTCCTTTGCATCTTCTTGCTTCACTACACTCTTCCTTTTCTTCCCTATTCTAATCTCGCTATTGGGGGTACTTTCATTGATATGCTTAGGGATTTCCAAGGGAATTTCAGCATATTTATCAATTTCAGCCTCTAACACTTCATAATCCAATTCAGATATCCAAACTAACCTTGATTCAATTGTTTCCATCTGACAGAAATTTCTAGACACAAGAAAATTTATGCTTCCGGAGTATCTTTCCACAACACTTACTAGAATCCTAGACCTTTTGTTCATCCTCATCTGAAATGTTCCAAAGAATGCAAGGGTAGATTCTTGTGCATCAAAACTACCAAGATTTATCATGAAATTCCTAATTTGATACGCAATAGGCTCTGAATTTGACCATTCTAACTTTCCTAATACTTGCAACTCTTTCAAAAAGTAAAAGAGTAGACAAACAACCAAATTTCCATACCAAAAATTATTCTTCCTGTTCTTCTTGATCTCCTTTAAATTCTTCAAAAGATGTATGTGAATTAGTTCACACAAGTCATATTATGTACCTCTTAACACCATGTCAACAACAATATTCACCACAACAGTGGAAACTATAGTCATTTTTAGGGATACAAAATTTATGACCAATGACTATAGCAGTATACCTCATTACCGGATCAACAATTTATCTCAAACTAATTTCTTTTCATTTAGAACTCGTACCTATAACCTCAATTATTTCTCTCATTCATAGACTTTAGTTTAGGAACCGATCCAGAGGAACATAGACCAGTTACATCTCTAATTGCTTCTCTGGTAACTAGATGTGCCTCATCAATCCACAAAGATTCATTATGAATTTTTCTCAATACCATTTGAATATACTTCTCAAATTCAAACAAAGGAACTTTCCTCCAAAAATCCAACATTTTCTCAACTAATACTTTGTAGGCATCATGATTCTCTTTCAACTCATTTTCCCAAAGCATATTTAACTAAACTAATGATATCTCTTCAATATTACTAAAAATAAATGCATAGATATCTTTTGTAGGAAACACTCTTGGGGGGATGCAAGAGAATACACCAATAGACACTTTTGACACATTCCTCACATATCTCTTGAATTTCAACTGTTACTTTCTTTAAATTCTAAAACTTTGAATTCCCTTCCAAACTTCCTTTCAACACTTTTCCAAAGATACATAGGCCTTTAATGTCATATGATCTTATTCCTTCCATTCTGAATGATTTTACAATAAATTTTTCAACTTGCAGGTAGATTGCCTTGAAAACTATGTATGCCTCCATTATTTCAAATTTTGTAGACCTCATGTGAAAAATACCTTAATCTTGTTACCACATTAAATATACTTCTGTCATGATATGACACAAGTAACCAATAAGGGGTTTATTATATTTTCTGATGACTGCTCCCCCTTAGCCGCCACTTTCATCTAGAAATTTATGGGAGTATCTATACTAGAGGTCAACACAAATAAGACTGATGAATCCTTTCTCCAAATCCTTTCCATTTATTTTCTTGTCACTTCTAAATCAAAGGTTTGATCATTCTTCTTCACCAGATAGATGTTCTTCTTTCTTCTATTGTTGCTACCAAGATGTTCTTTTTTTCTACACTTACATCATGTAACATTCTTCTTTCCATTTTCCTTTTTATCTTTATATCCATTCTTTTTGCTTTCCTTTTCTTTATGACCAAATTTCCTGCACAAATGACAAACACCATTGAAGTATAAATACCTCTTTGCATCATGTCATTTTACAAGAGTTTTTCCTAAGTTGCTTCTTCGCTCCTTGAATTATTTATCCTTGTACAGCATCTTCTTTTCAGTGATATTTCTTCACTTTAGAACTCTAACCTTTTTCAAACCATAAACTGCTCTTATCCCTTTCTAGTCTTTGAGAAATAATCAAGTCATCAAGCATCACCAAGCTTATCTTAAATTTCTCTTCAAAAATATTTTCCTTTTCCAAATTAGATCTCAGGATTCCTACTTCTAATTCAAGCTTTGTGCATTCATCCATCTTCTTTTGAATTTCAATTTCTTGATATTCTTCAATTCTTTTCTTCTCATCCAATTGCTCCTATGGGCTAGTAATGATTTCTTCTCCTTCAATCAATAGATCGCATGCATTCATGTGTGTACTTTGTAGCTTTTCAATGTGCTCATTTTATTTCATCAACTTGTCCTTCAAGGCTTTCGTTTCTTCTAAAAATTCAACAGCGACAACTTCTGAGGGAAAAAAAATTATATTCAAATTTTGGGACCTTCCTCAATCTGTTAGGCTTCTTCCAAGGAACCAAGATTTGATACCAATTATTGAACATCTAGAATATTGAGAGGGGGGTGAATATATATTCCACAAATCAATAATAAAATCCACTTAATCATTATTACTATTTTGACATAATCAACAAGAGAGAACATAAAACCAAGTCAATGCAACACACACATGAACACCATATTTTTTACGTGGAAAACCCAGAATGGGAAAGACCACAGTGAGGATTAGCTCATAATATATTATATCCAGATACAAAATATTATAGGGCTCACTACTAGGATTCATTGCCCTTAAAAGGATCTCATCCTGAATACAAAAGATGGCTTGTTGCCAAGATACAATGATAGTGGCTCACTGCCAAAGAGTGAACTGATGGAATACACCTTCAATGTGTAGGGTTCAATTCCACTAAAGCTCAGAATAAAAAAGCACTACATTGCTCAACAAATTTGTACTAGTGATAAAGCATTTAGTCTCTAATCTTCTCCTTTGCTCACTTGCTTGCACACACACACACACACTCACACTTTTCTTTCTTGCTCTATTCCTTCTTCTTCCACACCACTACTTCTCTTTCCACTTCCTTATATATATACAAGTATATCTTATTCATCAATTAAGTCAGAACCATGTAAAATTCAATATTTTATCCATGTAGTGCATTATGCCAAGTCAGCTATTAGTCTTCACAATATATTGCATTCACTGAGTCAACCAAGAATAAAAAACAATTCTTCAAAAAAGCAAATAATCATCAAAACAAAAACCTTCCAGATCTGAGAACACATTAATTTTCCATCATACTACTAGTAAAGAGACTGTTAGCACAACCGTAGTATAAGAATGTTCACCTTAGTAGAATGCGGAGTCTCCAACACAGTACACCACACACAAAATAATAGTAGGATACAAAGTTGAACTCTATCAAAGATAACTTTCTATTCATAAACAAAAGAACATCTCAAGATCCAAGAAAAAGTAGCTTGAATGAGTTAATAAAAAATGGTTAGGAGATTAGATTCATATCAGATCTTGCAATGAGTTCTGGACTCAAATACCAATATATTGATCCATCAAAAAGGAGTATTACTAGCAGAGAACAACTTCCGGTAAACCAAGAAAACTTCCCATATAGTCAACACCATGTAGTTATTACCATGTTGACATCAATGACAACATACAAATGACCAACACAACCATCCATACTTCATGCTCATGTTGCAAGGCTTCCAACATGAGGATCCAATGTATAGGGTAGAGGGTTGAGAATTGAGGGTATAAGGTTGAGGACCTATATAGGTTTGATGGTTTAGGGTATAGGGTTGAGGGATTAGGGTTGAGGGTACATATGGTTCAATTATTAGGGTTAAGGGTCCAATGTATAGGGAGATGGTATTGGGGTTAAGGGTTTAGTGTTTGAGGGTTGAGGATTGAGGGATTAAGGGTTGAGGGTTGAGAGTTTAATGTATAGGGTAGAGGGTATATGGTAGAGGGTTTAAGGGTTTAGGGTTTAAGGGTTGAGGGTTGAGGGTTGATGGTTTAAGGTTGATGGTAGAGGATTGAGGGTATAGGATTGGGGGATTAGGGTTGAGGGTCCAATGTATAGGGTAGAGGGTATAGGGGTTGAGGGATTAGGGTTTAAGGGTTGAGGGTTGAGGGTTGAGGGATTAAGGATTGAGGGTTGAGGGATTAGGGTAGAGATTTTACTTGGGTTTAATGGTTTAAGGGTAGAGGGTAGAGGGTGTTGGGTTGAGGGTAGAGGATTTAAGGGTTTAGGGCTTAAGGGCTTAAGGGTTGAGGGTTTAGGGTTTAGGGTTGAGTGCTTAAGGGTTTAAGGGTTGAGGGTATATGGTTGATGGATTAAGGTAGATAGGGAGGGATGGATAGAGGGAGAGATGGAGGAATAAGTGGGATAGAGAGGAGAGAAGAGGAGAGAGGGACAAAGATATATTTTGGTTTAGGATCCAATGTATAGGGTATAGGATTGAGAATTGAGGGTATAGGGTTGAGGACCTATAGGGTTGATGGTTTATGGTATTGGGTTGAGGGTATAGGGTTGAGGGATGAGGGTTGAGGATAGAGGGTAGAAGGTTTAAGGGTTTACGGTTTAAGGGTTTAGGGTTTAGGGTTTAGGGTTGAGGGTAGAGGTTTTAGGGCTTAGGGTATA